>LAPY01000826.1:26106-42134 GCA_000970635.1 Eragrostis tef
ACTTTAGACCCTCTAAAATCAAAGAGAATCTTGTCATTTAGGAGTACTAAATAAAATCTAATTACAAAACCTTTTTGTAGATAAGTATAAATTTACGAGATGAATCTAATGAGCCTAATTAATCCATATTTTGGTACAGTGATGCTACAGTAACCATCTTCTAATCACGGCTTAATTACTTTCATTAGATTCCTCTCGTGAATTAGACCCAGGGTTCTGCAGTTAGTTTTGTAATTAAACTTTATTTAATACTTTTAATTGACAAAATTCTTTTTGATGTGACCCCTCTAAATTTTAGACCCTTAAAAACGAACACACCCTTGGTCTCGCTCTGGTCCCAGCACGGAGACAAAGATCTCGGACATCAATTTCCAGAGCAAGAAGATCCAGTTTTGTATCCACCGCCACAACTCTAGCCTCGGTCGTATGCCTCAAGCGTCTGGAGTGTTTCGAGATTCCACGTGCTGTGGTAACTTGTTCCTCGTGATGAGTACAATACACCTGGAAGCTGAACATGCTGTCAGCATCATATCTGGTCAGATCATGATAGCCATCAGTGTAACAATCAGCCAGGGTGTGAGCACAAGTAAGGGGGTGTTCGTTTCCTCCTAAACTAAAGTTTAGTCTAGAGAATCTTGCTAATTAAGAGTATTAAATAAAGTTTAATTACAAAACCTTTTTGCATATGAGCGCTAATTTTAGAGATCTATCCAATGAGCCTAATTAATCTATGTTTTGTTACAGTGATGCTACAGTAACTATCGTCTAATCACGACTTAATTACCCTCATTAGATTCGTCTCGTGATTTAGTCCTAGGGTTCTGCAATTAGTTTTGTAATTAGACTTTATCTAATACCCTTAAATAGCAAGATTTTCCGACCTAAAGTTTAGTCCTAAAGGAAACGAACACCCCTTAAGAATCCGCAGCTTGTTTCCACTCTCAGCAATTGCAAAACCAGTTGACTGTCTCAGCCCAGTCTCGGAAGTGATATCATCAGGTGATCTCTTAATTTCCCTAGTAACAATCTCGCTCTCATTCACCACTTCCACAATTTTGTTGTATCGCTTTTCAGCTTCAGACTGATCCTCCCTCACAAAGTCACGAACATTGACCAATATGCAGAACAGGGACGGTGAAGCATCCATCGCGACCTTCCGCTCTGCATCTTTGTTAAACGCTGCTATGCGAGACGCTGCTGCTGCTGCTGCTGCTGCTGCTGCATGAGTGGGTACCTGACCGGCCATTACTGGTGGACAGCAAAGAACAAACAGATAGCAAACTAATATCAGGATCGTTCCAAAATAGCGAGAAGAGGATGATTGTTAGTCTACGGCCCGCCATGACCCCTGAGTTTGGCTTTGCGTTGTTGGCTACGAGGGTTAGAGGGTTTGGGGAAGAAGCAATTAGCAAACAAAATTCTAATGATTGTCATGCTCTCATCAAGCGAATTGCATTCTCCTGCGGCAACGGAAGAGACCGGCGGCGACTAGCATTGGCGGCGCCGCGGCGGCGCATGATTAGCACCAGCACAACCCGCCCTCGGCCTCGAGCAGGAGAAGCCCTAGCGTGGGGCCGTCACCAAAGAGGGGAAAATAGCTGCTTACCTTAGAGCGAGGGATGGCGGAGTTGTAGAAGATACGTCTTTGCGGAGGCAGCTCCTTGACCTAAGCGTGGGCAACGGCCAGCATCAACCCTGGTATTTCCCGTCCATCGATGTCCTTCGGGCTCTGAAAGGCTTCGCTTTGGTTAGAAAACACACGGGCGAACCCAACTGAAGCGAGATAAAAAGAGGTTTAATGGAGGCTCACCGTTGGGGCGTACCGTTGGAGGTGTACGAGCGGTTTACGTTCGGGGCAGCCGTCACCGGCGGTGGGAAGAGGAGGACCTTTCAGCTTCCCGGGTTTGGGCGGAGCCGGCGGCGGCGGAGACGAGAAGAGAGGTGGTGACGAGTGAAGGAGAGTATCAATTATTACTGTCGATGGTAGTTTCGCCATTCTCCTTGGGTCCAAAGTGGGTGGAGACGGCGCGTTATCCTTCCGTTCCGATGGAGAGATAAGCTGCCGCGCTGGGATTGGATGAAGATGGGCAGAGAGAGCGGGAATATAACCCGAATATAACGGAGCGAGATGGCATAGAACGTATTGGATGCTCTGCCTTTTGCCGTTATAGGGGGAGGCTCTGTTGATCCTGGGACCGCTTGTTGGTGGCCGAGGAGAGGAGGTGGCCGAGGAGAGGAAGCGTTTGAACAATAGTTTGCGCCTATAGGACCGGCTCACACGTCCGACCGGCGTCTGACCCATGTCTTTTAACGAGCTCTGCTATACATCCAATCCAATGGGCCCACCTATAAAAAAAATCCAATGGGCCCACACAAACGTCAGCATTGATGTATAGTTTTTTTTTTACGATTACATAGTATAACTCAGACACTCACGACATACGTAAGTGTTTCTCTTCGACCAGTCACAAAACAAAGATTGCAATCACGTGGGACCAAACATAGCCAGAAAGGAAGCAAATTTTCATAGCACAATGGCGTTTTCGGACTCAAGCCTACTACCACGGTCGGACGGGCACGTAGCTTTTTCTATATTATTATTATTATTATTATTTTGAACAAACATGACTCAATAGCCAATATTAGAGGAAACATAAAGCGCGGTACGGCATATATCTTTCATAAATTGCCATTGTAATTATGTTCTGTACGGCATATAGCACCTATTTGTTAAACTTTTGTACATATAAATCAAAAGATTTAAAATACCTGATCGGACAAAAGTCTAACAAATGGATTGAGCGTGAAACATTTTCCTTTTTCAGTAGATTGGAGAAAGGCGTGTAAGAATGATTGCATCCTTGTAAATAGATACATGTAGATGGGGGTTGAGTTCTCTTATATTGTTTAGAAAGTGTGAAATAGTCCGTGCCAAACAAGACTCGGGGCGGGTGTTATGCCGCCTGATGCATAATAAGCGTATGCCTACGAACTATCAACAACAATTTTGTCCCAAACAAAATAACAACATAGTCAAACAACTATCAACAAAAGACAATCATTGGAGCTAATGGACGTGCACGCGTGAGGATTTTATGCGTTTGTTTGCCACTAAACAAGATATTACTTATAAACCACTAGAGCTACTGGAGCAGAATCATGGTCTGGTTGAGCGTACGGATGTTTAAGCTCCTGTTTACACCTTGTTAAACCATTACAACAACTGGAGTATCCGAGTGATCTAGGACAGATTAACAAATTGCACAGCCTTGTCTAGTTGAGCGGTAACCCAAGCATCCGCTTGTTGTTGCGCGGAATTTACTTCAGACCCTTGTCCTTCAGTTATCTCCGGTTCAGCTGCACCCGCAACTTGCCCCACCGAAGTTCCATCCCCAGCGATTCTTGTCACTGGAAATAACGAATTTTCCATAGGCTCCAACATAAATTCATAACCAACTTGTTTACCCACCATTTCATTAAACTTGGCTCTAGTATAGTAGTATGTTCAGTTTTAGATAAAGTTACTTAGAAGCCACATTGCAGTATTGTTTTTTAGGGGATGTCAAAAGCACTCAGACTTTAACTTGCAAAATTAGGTTTGAAAGTTTTGCACCTAAAATCAGTTACACTGGAAATATTCATATCCCTTTTCTTTTCCTAAGCAGATCTAAAATACAATGTACTCGCTCCATCTATAGTTCCTTACCCGCTTGGAAGCAAGAGAATGCAACAGGCAACCTAATGGTTGTCTCACAATGTTCATGAAGATTGACAACTCGAAGCTGCAATAACAAAAGAATAAAAGTGTTAACACTCTATTAATTTCACTCGAAATACTGTACATGTTACAGACATACCTCAAGATATACCATTGCGGCTAACCCACTTTCCATTTTCATCTTCAGGAACTCCCAACCAAGAGAGAGAAGATGGTGCTCCAACTGCCCACAAAGTCTGGCCACTTAAATGGTGGTCACGCCAAATAAAAATAGTATAGATGAGTGCACTTTTCTGTACCTGTTGAAGAGTTTGCGAGCTCATCCCATCGAAGGAAGTGATGACATCTCCCCGTCTAATGCCAGACTTCTCAGCGTTTGAGTCAGATGATACCTAAGAGATCGTGATTTAATTTATACCGAAACTATCAAACATGCATTATGGATAGTGGTTAGAGCCCTACCTTATCAACCAGGTAACCACTATCAATTTTGTGGTGAGATAATGTAGCATCTCTGCATCCCATGTTGAGTCGCTCTACTGTCCTTAACACTTCAATATCAAGTTTAAAACCACTAGAGCTACTGGAGCAGAATCATGGTCTGGTTGAGCGTACGGATGTTTAAGCTCCTGTTTACACCTTGTTAAACCATTACAACAACTGGAGTATCCGAGTGATCTAGGACAGATTAACAAATTGCACAGCCTTGTCTAGTTGAGCGGTAACCCAAGCATCCGCTTGTTGTTGCGCGGAATTTACTTCAGACCCTTGTCCTTCAGTTATCTCCGGTTCAGCTGCACCCGCAACTTGCCCCACCGAAGTTCCATCCCCAGCGATTCTTGTCACTGGAAATAACGAATTTTCCATAGGCTCCAACATAAATTCATAACCAACTTGTTTACCCACCATTTCATTAAACTTGGCTCTAGTATAGTAGTATGTTCAGTTTTAGATAAAGTTACTTAGAAGCCACATTGCAGTATTGTTTTTTAGGGGATGTCAAAAGCACTCAGACTTTAACTTGCAAAATTAGGTTTGAAAGTTTTGCACCTAAAATCAGTTACACTGGAAATATTCATATCCCTTTTCTTTTCCTAAGCAGATCTAAAATACAATGTACTCGCTCCATCTATAGTTCCTTACCCGCTTGGAAGCAAGAGAATGCAACAGGCAACCTAATGGTTGTCTCACAATGTTCATGAAGATTGACAACTCGAAGCTGCAATAACAAAAGAATAAAAGTGTTAACACTCTATTAATTTCACTCGAAATACTGTACATGTTACAGACATACCTCAAGATATACCATTGCGGCTAACCCACTTTCCATTTTCATCTTCAGGAACTCCCAACCAAGAGAGAGAAGATGGTGCTCCAACTGCCCACAAAGTCTGGCCACTTAAATGGTGGTCACGCCAAATAAAAATAGTATAGATGAGTGCACTTTTCTGTACCTGTTGAAGAGTTTGCGAGCTCATCCCATCGAAGGAAGTGATGACATCTCCCCGTCTAATGCCAGACTTCTCAGCGTTTGAGTCAGATGATACCTAAGAGATCGTGATTTAATTTATACCGAAACTATCAAACATGCATTATGGATAGTGGTTAGAGCCCTACCTTATCAACCAGGTAACCACTATCAATTTTGTGGTGAGATAATGTAGCATCTCTGCATCCCATGTTGAGTCGCTCTACTGTCCTTAAGCGCAAACCGTGCCATGGGAGAGCAACACAACTGAAACAGATTGGGATGTAGCTAATAAGCAATATTATTAAACTCAAGAAGACCAGAACACTTCAATATCAAGTTTAACATAGCAGATCTGAGACCAGAACATGGTCGCTTAAATGATACACTGATTAATATATTTTATACACTAGTACCATTGTAGGGATACACAGCA
The DNA here is from genome assembly GCA_000970635.1 of Eragrostis tef. Lineage (NCBI taxonomy): Eukaryota > Viridiplantae > Streptophyta > Magnoliopsida > Poales > Poaceae > Eragrostis > Eragrostis tef. The sequence goes on from LAPY01000826.1 coordinate 31,729, forward strand.
AATTTTAGTAAAATGGTGTTCTTCTTCATAGCGTACAAAGAGCATTAACTCCTAAGACAAGTTCAATAATTCTCAATTAATGCTTGTTGTCTGAAACCGAGATTACCAAAACTTAGCACCCCATATCAGGTTTATATTCTTAGCAGTGCAACTTATCCCAGCTTTATGAATATGCCACACTACTTTGAGGTCCCAATATTAAGGACCCAACTTACCACAGCTAGCATGTTACGGATGACAAACAAGCAAGCCGTGACAATCTGTTTTCCTATGTAATACCCAATAAAAAATTTTGGGGTCCCATGCTAACCAACATCCTTAATTTGTGAGATCCATCTTTTTGCTTGCTTAGGTCTAGAACACACAGGTGGGCTGTTTATCATCATTCATCATACTAAAGACAGGATACAAGCAAGTCGTGACAATCTGTTATAGGAGATTATACCAAACACAAAACCATCAAAGACGGATGAAGTACAGCTTGTATCATGAATCAAGGGGCCAAAAAATCTAGAATGCTTCAGAAATCAATACACAGTGCAACTTATAATATGCTAGCAAACCCACCCTAGTAGTTACTAACATGGCATGTTGTAAGTCAAGAAGAAAAAAGATCAAGACCAGACACTGAGCATGCTACAAATCCTCTCACCATTTCAATCATACTGGAGCATTGCACTCACTCATTACGTGCGCCACAAAAATTGGCCATGGAATCTGATCTACGTAATATATAGTCATGGACAGATCTTAGGATCTACATGGACCTTAGGATTCAGTTGTTCCAATCCAATCCTTGGGTGCTTGGCTACTACATGACACAACCTAGATACCATTTAGTAGATAGCTTGCCACCGCCTTGTGTTCCACTCAACGGTAGAATATCAGAAGAGTAATTCCAGAATCTAGTTAAGCGTAGCCAATCTTATAATAGCACACCAAGAACTTGTAATAAAATGGATTCATGTGGTCTTGTGCGTTGCAACGGTACATCACAACTTGTAACTGAATGACTGGATGTAAGCATTATTTATGGATCTTAATATTGTGTAATGCAATGTAGAGCTTCTTTTCATGTTTCGATGCGGCATAAGATTAGAAACTGAGGTACATAAATTAAGAAACCAAGGTAATGAGGCAAATATGCATCTGAATCGTCAAAACCAATTTATCTTAGAACTTAACAGAGCTTTAACATCATGGTAGTAGTCTACAAACCTGAACTTGCTGAACATTTTCATGCATTTCACAACAATGGAGATTGGAAGAACAGCAGGATATTTTGTGGCAAGATGGAAGGCCATTCCCATGACTTGGCCATCCATGTTAAGAACTGGACCTCCAGTGCTACACTGCATAAAAGATGAAATTAAGATGAGTGAAATGATCAAACAAGAACACACAATTAGAACATAGCAATGGAATTATTACCTGTGCAAGTTTGCAACTCAAGAACATGTAGAAGTTGCGGTCTAAGTAGGATTGGTCATGCCACAACACTGTTCCACTCCTAGTACTCAGCAATGACCTTTCGTTCCTAGACAACACAAATACTTCATCTCCACACTTGGGTCCAGCAGCAAAGAGTGGTCCACACAATGGCACATCAGCTTGGACTTCCAAAATGGCAAATCCATAGAAATGATTAAAGCAGAGAAGCTTTCCCTCCAACGTTGTTCCATCCTTCAAGCGAATAATTAACTGAAAACGTATGGGTTCATTAGAAGATTGTTGCACAAAGTTTAACCAAAGACAGTTGAATGCATACCTTGCAGCCAGCTAATTTCCCATTTTCATCACACACAGATTGAGAACAAGTCAACACCGTAGCATGCTCATTAGCCTTGAAACTGCCCATCACGATTCCAGTGCAGTGCACTGTCCTCTTCCCATCTGCAGTAGAGCAAACATAAACGATACCATTTGCTACCCTCTGAATCATATCCTTGTCTTTCAGACTGATCAAGGCATCGGCGGTGTCCGAATTCTCAGACATCCTTAGAATTGGAATGTTGTTAAGTGGATCTACAGTAGGTAAAAAAAAAAGCAACAAGAAGAAGTAAGAGAAATAAAATAGCAACATCTACAAGAGGACGATGGAAGTAAGATGCAGAAGAATGTAACCTTCAGCAGCTTCGTCACTTATCTTTCTCATCTCCCCTTTCCATTCAAAAATATCATCCACGGTGCCATCACGAGGGTAAGGCCGACAGCGAACAGGGAGTTTGCGTTCGCTTGTTGGGAGAACAACACTTGAATCAACAATCCATCGCTGTTCCAGCTTCGCCTCCGCTGTCTTGCTCGGGCCAGGCAACTCCTGCTCCGATCCAGCGCTTGCCGGCTGCCATTCGGGCGTTGGCGGCAAGGTCATGACCGGGAAAGGCCTGGCTGCAGTGACCGGGTCAGGTTCGTCAGCAAGGCACTCATCCAACGAACCCACAAGCTCCCTCTCCTGTAGAGGGTCATCCAAGGAACCCACGAGCCCCAGGTGTTGTGGCGAGTGAACCAAAGGGGTCACCTCCAAGTTTGGGAACGGGGGAAGGAAGGGGCCAGCAGGTCCCTTCGCTTCCTCCGCCGTAGAAGTCTCCGCCACTGGCTTGCTCCCACTCATCAGTTCCGCGGCCACATCCTCGTGCTTCACTTTCCTACCAAATGCATGTAACGCCACCGCCGCCGCCACGAACGCCGCCGCAAAGGCTCTCCCAAACATCACATTGCCCGAGCCCTCTCCCATGGACACCGCTCTGAACATCACATCGCCCGAGCCCTCTCCACAGGTCGCCTGCCCGAACACATCGCCCCAGCCCTCGCCACAGGCCACCGGTCCGAACACATGGCCCGAGCCCTCGCCACAGGGCGCCTGCACGATCACATCGCCCGAGCCCTCGCCACAGGGCGCCTGCCCGATCAAATCGCCCGAGCCCTTTTCCATGGGCGCCTGCCCGATCACCCCCAGCGGATCAAACAATTCCTTCTGGAGAGCTTCTTCAGGTACGGACTCGAAAAGCTTCGATTTTTTCGCAGCCGGACCCGATTCAGGATCATACTCCAAGTGCATTCTCTTCTGAGGACCGGCACGGCCTTGACTCTTATCCGCCGGCGCCTGGCGGGAGGATTCGCGCTGCATAGGACCGGCATGACCTTGACTCACCCGCCGGCGCCTGGCGGGAGGATTCGCCCTGCATAGGACCGGCACGACCTTGACTCTCACCCCCCGGCGCCTGGCAGGAGGATTCGCGCTGCATAGGACCGGCACTGCCTTGACTCTCACCCGCCGCCGGCGCCTGGCGGGAGGATTCGCGCTCCATCCCAACGGATGCGCCGCCGCCGAACGGGTCGATGGAAGATGCGGAGGGAGGTCGGGACTCGGGAGAGGTTGCGGTTTCGGAATCGAGAGCGCTGCGGTTTCGGAATCGAGAGTGTGGCCTCGGTTCGTTCTTTCTCTAGGGTTTGGTGTGGGCCGATGGAAACTCCAGGGATTAATCCCCACGCGGCCGATGAAAATCCCCACGCGGCCACGCCACACTTCAGGGGTTGGTCGTTGGTGGGGGCCGAGTGAAACTCTAGTTTGGGGAGTGTACATCTTTCTACGGGGAGTATAAAGCATGTATCTTGGATCTGGTGTCTTAGAAGTGTATAATACTAGTTTAGGACTTTTGTTAGTTGTAAGTGTGAACTGTTTGTTAATTTTGGTGCTTCGAATATTTAATCCGAATCACAGTTAGCAATTCAGGTGCTCTCTAGTCTCTTTTGTATGTGTGGTAGCTACCCGATAATGCTAGAAAGTGATTACTTGTGTGTCGTTTGCGTGTAGGTTAGAGGAAAATGCCCTTGTCGTTTATGTGTGGCATGCACCGAAATTGAATCCTATACATTGTAAAGGCCTGTAAAGTACAAATATCCCCATTGTAAAGGCATACATTGTGAAGGCCTGCTTAGGCCGTACACACATTGGTAAAACGCATCGATTTCAGAATCCCATATGTTTAAAATGAACGTCAATTTCTGTCGAAGAACTGGCGCATTTGGATTGCTTTTCACACAGCACGAAGGCATGAATGCTGGTACAATAGTGGAGTGAGAATCAGCACAGACAAAATTCTAAAAAACACAAAGCATGATAATTTTTTTTCTAAAAAACACAGACAAAGCACAGACAAAATTCTAAAAAACACAGTCCACCTTTTAAACATTAGTTCACTGATCAGCATAGCCCTCTTAAACCTGGATGAACACAAGTGAAAGGCAACTAAAGACCAAACTACCCTTCTGCAGCCGCATATTCTGCCGCACATGTTCCTTCTTCTCTCGAAATGCAAATGCTCCCACTCGCACCGTTGAGCGCTGGGTAGGGTGCCTCGTCACTCGTCACTGTCCCTTCTTCCCAGCCCTTCCACACCACCTCCCGCCCCTTCACCTAGGGGTGAAAACGGACGGGAACAGTCAGGAAAACACCTTAACTGTTTTCATTTTCACATTTTCATCGCCGGACGGAAGCGGAAACGGGATAGCCGGTAACGGGAACGGCCGGGAGAAAAACGGGTCTTCGGTAAACGGAATAATCGATCGGAAATACGCCGGTAACCGGTAATTAAGTCGGGAACATTAGACGTTTGTTAACACCTATTTATAGAAACATGTCTTATAATTTTTTAGTGCAAATATTATGATAATTAAAAGAAATTGTAGAGATTGCATTTTTTTTAGGAACAAATTGTAGAGATTGTTGTGCCACCTCTATACGTGATACTGCCAGCAAAAAGAGGCCCATACCTCAACCAGCCATTCAAATATCCGATGCTCTGGGTCTGGAGGCATTAGTACCACCTCGTCCAGCAAGCAGGATCAGACCATACGCATCCTAGATAAATAGGTGGAAGTGGTTCGCTGCGCTTCGGGTCAGGGTTTAGGCTGGACTGTGTGCTGGACGTTCCGTATTGTGAAAACCGGTACAAAATAGGAAAAAAATTCTCTTCGGACGGTTCGCAAAGAGATCCCGTGCCGATTCTTGCCGCGTGGACACCAGTCCCCATCCGACGCCTGCATTCGCTCGGCTCATGGCTCTCACTCAGCGGCGACGCCCACGGCTCAGCTCCCTCGCGGCAGCTCTCCTCGACTCAGCTCGTCACAGGAGAACAAGGCAACGCCTTCCTCGTTCGCTTCCGTCGCCGCCCGGAGCACCCGCCGGCCTCTGATCTTGACGACGTAGCGCTGTAGCGGAGAGGACCACCTCGCCGGCAGCTCCCTCGGTGGTGAATTCGCATATTTAAGGTCCTCGACGGATGCTCGGAGTCGATCCATGGTCAGCAGCGGCATCGCCGGTGGAGGTAATGCCAACATAGTCGCCGCTGCAATGTTTTAATAGTGCGTGCCCTTGTCAGCTGAGGCCTCAACAGTGAGCGTTGATGGCATGATCTCGTCAGCTCTCCCTTCAGCTGGGTCACTGTTTTTCATGGTCAAGCCAACTCCGCCACCTGCCATGAACTATGGTATGGCCTGCCATGGTGTGTGCGACGTTGTTTCGTCGACGACGTCTTTCTTTGATGGCTTTCCTTATTTCTTTCGGCTTGATCGCTCGGGCTTTTCTTTCGGCTCGGCCTCGTTCTTTGATGTTTGATGGCTTCAACTACGGCAGAACGTGCGTTAGATTGCTGGACGAATCGACGTGGCAAGAATCGGGACTGGGGCCGCACGGCGTCCTTTTGCGAACCGTCCGCAGAGAATTTTCTTCCGACAAAATACGGGAGCATCCCGCCTCAAAACGGGATCCTGAAAAAACGGGCGGGATAAGACCTCGTTTGTTTTCGATCCTGTTCCCGCGGTGGCTCTTCCTGTTTTTCCCCGCAAATCCGAAAACGGACGGGATAAAAACGGGTGCGGTGGCAGGACGGGACGGGATTCTCCTTTCCTGCTTTCACCCCTACCTTCACCATCCCTTCCCACAGGAGTCCCCGCGCTTCCCGCTTGGAATCGTGCCGCTGCACACTCGGGATTACTCGAATTTGCTCGCCTTGATGGCTGGCTTCAACGGACAGGCGCCGGAGGCCATAGAAGGGACCGAGGAGATGCCAGACTTCTTCTCCCAGGTAATGGAGCGGAAGCGGGAGTGGAGTGGGAGTGGTGTACGCATGCAGCAGTCGGGAGCTAGGGGCAGTGGTCGCATTTTTTTGTTAGTTTGGGATCCAAAGAGTTGCCTCCCGGCTATAGTTTAGTTCACTAAACTCTCGCCAGACATCATATGGAACACCAAACATGTAGAGAACTGCCTCTGAAAAACGCAACTATATGTGGATCGCCAAACTCGTGGAGTGGCAAACAGTGAACAGAGGGAACGGCGAGGCGTTGATGCTGGATCCAGGAGGCAGTGAACACGGAACGAGATCCACCGACGTACGTCAACGCCAGTGCCGCCGTCCAAGCTGCATCGGACGGTTTTTCGTTGCTTGCTTTGGTTGCTCTCCTACGCTAGTTCGGCCTAATAGGAATCAACGGCCCAGGGCCCAGGCAGAGAGCTCGCAAAGCTTCTCCATATGGACGGACGGACTGTGAAAGGTATATATTCTAGACTTTAATTTGGTGCTCTTTAATTCGCAGGCAGAGAGTTTTTAATTTGCTCTTTAATTTCATGTGCATGAACCATTGATTATGAACATAGGAGTATCATTGAAGAATCATTTCGAAGAACACAAAGAGAATGATGCTTTTCAAGTGAAAATTATGTGGCCGTAAGAGTTTAATACATTTGTTTCAAGCAACTACCGGTACATCATTAGTATACTTTGTTGCTATGTAATACAATGCTCCGTAAATGGTAGGAATATTCTTTTAAAAATAATCTTTGAACACGGATCACCGGATCCGTATTCCCTAATCCCAATCCAAGAGAGATAGGCGCGGAGAATATGTAGTAGATCGTTCTTTTTCCTATTCTCCAAAAGAGACACATGAACATATTATATGGGTGGATCTTTGGGTCTCTTTCTCGTTAGTCATCCACCAGTGAATATATAAATAGATGTGACTCTTCAAAAGTAGGGAGGTGGACGTGTAAACCTCACTTATCTTTTTATATTTTTTAACAGATTCAGCTAGAGTTTATGCGCGCCGGGCCACCGGCAAATTGTGGCGAGCTACAGCCATCTTCTGAGAAGAACCTCTTTCGGGCATCACCTCCCTACTATATGAAAATAGAGGAATATATATCACAAAAGGAACTAGGTTTGACATCAACTTTCGCTAATCATCTGGTCAAATAGAATAAGATAACTTCATTGTAGAAAACAATACTTACACCAAGCTGGCTCGTGTTCTCAAGAAAAATAGAGCTCAGATAACTGAAGGGAATCTATGGAGCCAATGTATTCAACATGTGCCACCAGTTTCTACATTATGGATGCATCCTCTATGCTTCAAGTGGTAATATTTTTTTAGATCAACGCCATGTCCTTTGACATGAAAAATCTCCTCTGTTTTTTTTATAGTAAAACACATATAAATATATTATATGCTCATACAGCTACAATCATGGCTAACATTAGTACGGCAGGAGTAGATAAAGAAAGCAAAATAACATAAATATGTATAGTATTCACCCTCACCTAAGAGGAATATCAAACCGAAGGCATCACCAGAGAGGAATACCGGTCTTCCTTTTCCACGTGCGCACGCGCGCACGCGCGTTCCGCTCCTCGCGTCACGCGCTCGTGCTTCCACCTGCTGACCTGCATGCCGCTCGTCACGGGCTCACGGTGCTCCTCGCGTCTTTTCGCGAAGCTTCTTGCACCACGCGTTGCGTCCTGTGAGGGCGACATGCTGCGCGTGGGACTGGGACGGGGCCTACCTGCTATTTTCCTTGTCAGCAGCAAGATGCGTGGGACCAAGGTAGGGCCCGCCTGCTTTTCTCACTCCTTTCTTTTTTTAAAATATTTAGTTTCAAACTTTCATCTTCAAACTTTCTTTCAAACTTTCGTCCTCAAATTTTCGTTCAAACTTTTGTCTTCAAACTTTTGTTCAAACTTTCATTTTTAAGTTTTGTTCAAACTTTTATTTTTCAAACTTTCGTTCAAACTTTTATTTTCAAACTTCTATTCAAACTTTCGTTCAAACTTTCATCTTCAAACATTTATTTTCAAACTTTTCGTTCAAACACCACATGTGTCCAGCCTTTTGTCTGGGTGATGTACATGCGCGCATAGGTGTGGCAGGAAGAGAAAGTGGTGGGGACCGGTGGAGAAAAGAAAACCAGGAGGTGAAAGGATGGGTGGGGAGCATGAGACCCAACAGCTCATGCATGCATGCACTTGGTGGCGAGCAAGGATCAGGCGGGAGCAGGGCAGGGCGGAACGAGTGCGCGAGGACGCCTGCGAGCGCGCGCGCGGATTAGCCGCGTCCGAGGAATACACGACAAAAGAGACAAAACAAAGGGCATAATAAAGGAAACAAACTAATTACATCACTAGCTGTTTTTTAGAATATAAGTATGTGTTAAAAGATCGACTCGTAATCTAAACCCATGCCCCTCCTCCAATTTCTACTGGAAAAAAAAGAAGCCGACTAACTAGCTACTAGTAGCTAGATCAGGACATGTAGCTACTAGTCCAGATGATTCCTCCCGACCATCAGAGCCCGACTCGTCTTGTTCAGAGGGAGCAGGAGGCGGGCGCCGCTAGCGCCGGTGGTGTGGGTGCTGACGCGTGGAGGTTGTCGAGGACGGGAGGGGAAACAACAGAGCGGGAAAACGGATCGTAAAAAAAATAGACTTTTCCAAAAAAAAAGTAAATACCCTAACCTACTCAAATCAAAGAGAGAGAAAGAAAAAAAAAGGGACGAGTTGCATTTAGTGAGATTCCAATATCACCATTCACGGCGTCGGTCACAATAACCTCTTCCCGACTTGCGACAAGCCTACAACACAAGATCATCACGAAATTAATATTGCTAAGCATCAGCTACTATCAGATTTCCCTCATTGACTCTTACACTTGCCAGATGAAGTGGTATACTGGTATGTCGCGAGCTTAACGGAACAAAGATGCGATTTTGAACATAGGGCAGTGCGCCGGAGCCAGATGCCGGACGTTCCAAGAGGTTGGAACTGTGGAACAGAGAGCAAAGTTGCACCAAAGATGTGGGAATTGAGAGGTGCAGTGAGTACCATGTGGTGCGCCGGTGCGGCTCCGTGAAGCTTCGTGTGGTGCAAGGGAGAGACGTCGGCGAGCCGAGCTTTTTTTCTTTAGTTTTATTGAGAAGAAAAGTTCTATTTGCCTCCGTCAACTATTAGGAGTAGCGCAATCTACACCCTCAATTACAAAACCGGGTATCTGATACCCTGAACTCATCACCCTGGTACAATTTACCTCCCTGAGCGGTTTTAAAAGCGGTTTTGTCCTACGTGGCGTAGTGGGTCCCACCTGTCATATGGCACGTCATATTTTTTTTCCTTTTTTCGTTTTCTTTTCTCTCTTCTTCTCTTTCCTGAAATTGGTTCTTTCCCGGGTGCGACGGCGCGAGGCCACGCGAAGCGCGGTGGTGCGGCGCGGCGGCGCGCGGGGCCACGTCGAGCGGCGGCGGCTAGGAGCGCAAGGCCAACCGGGGTGCGTCCGCCCTGCTCGCGCCTAGCTCGCCATCGACGCGGGAAGAGAGAGAGGGAGACGGCGGGCCGCAGCGTGGGAAAAGCTCGGCACAGCTTTCGCGCTCCGGCGTGTGGCCGCCATGCCGTGTTGTGATATATAAGCTCGTGGAGGAGCTCCAACAAGCGGAGAAGATCGACTGGTACATTCGCAATCCGAGCTCCAACAATCCGCATTGAGAGCTTCGTTCTTCCTCGATCCCGGCCGCTGGACCAAGCATCAGGTGCAGGCGAAATTGATCCAATCCGGTGAGCCAATCTTCAATTCACTCTTTCCACATCAACCACACCAGTTAAGCTCATTCGTGATCCAATTTTTATGCGAATCGGCAACCGCACCCAGCGTTGTTGCCATACTTAACTTTGGGCGTTGTTGCAACTTGCCGTTCTCAACCATGCTGTGCTGAGGAATAAAAATTGGTGCCAGTAAATTCAACTATGCACCCGAAGAAAGATTCAAATTTTTTGCAAGCTATCGATTCTTGTAGTCAATAGTGGGGAACGATGTTCAATTGATTTTGATTTGATTGCTTCGAAATGGGCAATGCGGGTGACGCGCAGTTCGCATGCCCTGGCTTCGTGGTTAGGCTGACTTCAACAAGACTAAGCAAATTTGAGGGGCAAATCCACCTTTGCCTATGCTGTACAGTACATTGCTTCCCCTTGCCATCGCAGCTTCTCCAAAAGCAACAGGCAAAGCCCATTGCACTTTGGAACTGGCGCCGAGTTCGCCCCCGCCGCGCACCGAGCTCGCCGCCGCCGCCGCGCACCGCACTCG
>LAPY01000826.1:44085-59625 GCA_000970635.1 Eragrostis tef
CCGAGCCGGGCTCGTCCCGTCGCCGCGCGCCGCGCCCCTGCTGGGCTCGCCCGCGCCGAGCTCGTCCCGCCGCCGTGCGCCACGCGTCGTGCCGAGCTCGTCCCGCCGCCGCGCGCCGCGCCCCTGCCGAGCTCGTCCTGCCGCCGCTCCCTTCCCCGGCCCCGCCATCCCCGGCCCGCCGAGGCCCGCGCCTCGCTTCCCCGCCGACGGTCGCCTCGCACAAATGCGTTGGAGGAGAGAGAGGGGCCATTTTTTTGTCCCGTCTCTCTCCTCAAAGGCACTTTGCCTAGTCTGTTTGCAATGGCTGTTGGAGAAGTTTTTGGTGAGGTACAGTGTCTAGTGCATGGCATATATGCAAATGCCTATGACTGTTGAAGTCAGTCTTAGCTTCGATGATTGGAGGAGCGGAGGAAGTAGAACTCTGGAGAACAGAAAGCGCGAACGGGCCTGTCATGGTGGCGGCGACGCCGGCGAGTAGCAGAGGGCAAGGCTGAGGGGGAAGAGAGAGAAAAATAAGAGGTAAGAAAAAGAAATGAAAAAAGAATGATGTGGCACCTGACATGTGGGACCCACCGTGTCACGCAGGACAAAATCGCTCTCAAAGTCGCTCAAGAAGGTGAATTGAAGTGAGAGAATGAATTAAGAGACTGCGGTTATCCGATTTTGTAATTAGAGATGCGTTACCCTAACAGTGGAGAGAGACAACTAGGGCTTTCCTTCTTTATTGAGCGGCGGCAGAGAAGGCCGAACCCGTCCCGGCGCTACCCGTTGGGCTTTCTAGTGACAAGTCCGTATAGCATTTGGACCGAGACACCGATGGGCTGGTTTGTATGCCGAGTCAATGAAGCGTCGTTGCGGTTTCGTCGCGGTTTCATTACGTTGTTCCGGTCGCTCCGGACGTAGAATCACGGGCCTGGAGACGCTCATTGCTGTTTCATTGGTTCGGCCCACGACATCGACTTGGTTTATTAGAAGATATGGGCCGAGGCAACACGACGCGGTCAGTGTACCGTACATGAGCCACGTATCGCCGCATGCAGCTTCACTCGCTGCCACGTAGAGCATCAGCGTACCGGGCGCTACGCGACAGCGTCCTCGTTCAGGGCATGGGCGACCGACCGGAACAAAGGAGGAGAATGCATGCAAAGGTCTCTGAACGCTCGCAAGCTGTCATGTGCTTCTGACGTCGCCGGCGAGCCGGAGACTTCCTGCGACTATCTCCCTGCACACGCAACCAGGAATGGCACGGAATGTTGAATGATTGCATCGTCCACAGGGGCCAGCTTAGGTAGAAATTGGGAAGAACAAATGATGATGCATGCACTCTTCCAGTTTCCTAAAACAGATACAGTATTGTTTCGGATGTAAGTTGCGACTTGCGAGTGGACGCATTTGACCGAAAATCTTGAGTTACAAATATACGGACTTGCACATATGGAAGATAAATCAATGAAAAATGGACAATTATGTCAAACACATCATATTCCTAGATGATTGATTTTCTATTAAAATCTAGTAGTACTCAGCAGCTAGCAACCTGATAATTCAGGGTGACAATGCTGATAAAAATTCTTCATTACACAAGCTTGAACATTTATCCCCTCTGAACTCAAACATTCCAGCAGATCAGGGGGCCAACTAAAGCGACCGAGAAAGGGAAATAAAACGAAAAGAGAAAAGCTACTACAAACTAAAGACGTTCCTGTTTCCATTGTACAGGGCTGGCTAAGCTATGATGGCATTTGCAGAATCATGTCAGTAGAAAGAAAAGCTCAAAGGAAGCTGAGGGCAACAAAGCTCAGCAACGACAGATAAAGCTGAAAAAACCAAAGCTACAAAAGGGAAAGCAAATATGCTACTAGTAAGCTGACTGCACCCATCATTTTGTTAGCAGAGTCTTCTCCTGTCTCTGACCGTCAGTGTCTCTTCCGCATGCTGAACGAACAACAACGCTGCTTCCTATGTCTTCATCATCCTTTTCTGCCATCGAGTGTGTTTTTTTCTGTAATGAGAACTATGTCAGTTTTGATCTCATCACACCAGGATCAGGCCTTCCCTTTGCATGCAAGATGCCAGCAGGCCAGACCACCACCCCAAATCATTCCATTCCATAGATCGGTGTCTGATGAAAGGCTGCCACATTTGGGTAGTATCCAAAGGGACTTGGCGTCATGGAGCTTTCATAGGACCCACCGAAAGCTATCGGCGTGGCATATGGTATGGACGAGCAGCTGTTGGAGCCTTGCGACTGATCCTGCTGCTGCTGATCTTGCTGCTGCTGATACTGCTCATGTGATGCGCCATTTGTGTAGCAATGCGCCATTGCACCGGCACCACCGGAGCTTGCAAAATCCAGGTTAACTCCCGAGGAGTAGAGGCCAAAGCCTAAACCCTGAAGGTTCCCTTGCTGATGATGTTGCAAGGCGAGCATTGACAGGTAGTCCTGCTGGTCGTACTTCACCGGAAGGGCGGAGAACGCGAGCGACTGAGGCACGGTGCCGGCTTCGCCGCCAGTAATGGCGTCTGGTGAGTTGGACGGAGTGGACTCCACGGCCTTTGTGCTTCGGCCGCCGGCGGACATGCTCCCGATCGGAAGGTTGCTGCTGATTATGCTCTCTACATTGTACCGGCTGATCTCGAAGTTTGTAACGGCGTTCAGGCCGCGGAACTTGATGGCCGCAATGTCATAGGCTTCTGCAGCTTCCTCTTCAGTACCTGAACAAACAGTTTTAGAAGCAAAATATCAGTGGTTGAACTCCTCAGTTTCTCACTATAATCGTTAGCACTGTACTTGCAAGTTGCAACAAGTAAATTGCGTCTTAGTATTTCATTTCTAATCAGCAATGCAACTGGCGGTAGGTAAGTACAGTATATAGTAGTAAAACAATTTGACAGCCGACAGAACCATGGGGACAGGAGCTTAGTCAAATTGCAGCAATAATAACCGTTTCAGAAGGTACATTTAGTTTAATCACCACCCACATGCTTTACACAGAAAACCGAGGACCAACAGTAAAAAAATATTCCAAACACAGGCTGCTGCATGCAGTGCACGAAGAAAGCAAGTGCTCAGGTTGTAATCTAGCAAATGCATTCTCTTTTCCGTCTCTGCATAAAGCCCCAGAGAACCATCATGCATGGGGCAAAAGATGACAAACTCAAAAATCAAAACGCGGCATGCCTGTACGCTACACATGCGTACAACTGGTCAAAGTAGAGGTTCTTGACCTACGTAAAATATGTCGACGAATCTAGCTACAAGGACCGGGGCCGGGGTACAAATCATACGGAAAGATGGACCTACGTGCAATGCATAGTATATTGTACACTCGGAGCTAAGAAAGCGATTACTATTACTGGACAACTAATGGTCCAAATCTATTGACATGCTACTTGAATTTCATTAGAAGAAAGGAAGTTGCACGCGCACACAGTTAAACCGATATTCATAATTCAGGTACGTCCAAGATGATGCATGCTAACATAAACAATGGCATTAATTGTTTACGATGGAGCTACCAAATACAACTATATATGCAAAATGTATACTCACTGAACGTTCCGAGGTAGAGATCCTTGTTACCGGCTACCCTTCCGATCCTGGCTTGCCATCGTCCATGCTGATGATGTCTGTACACAATTGCATGGATAAGGACACCAAAAAGACAACAACACGCAAAAGAATGAACATGAATGACTACAAGTCTGACAGTTAGAGGAAGTATGAACCTGGTGACGCCTCTGTATATGGAAGCACCACGAGAGAATCCACTGCTCTTCCTGTATCACAATACAGTGTATATTTGTCAGGGACACATGAATGACAAAGCCACGATTTTGAAGAGTGCATGAAATAGCTGCAAGCAATGATACAACGCTAGAAGCGTGATTATTACCGCCTAAGTGAGGCAACAAACTCTTGCTGATCCTGCTGCTGATACTGCTCATGTGACGCGCCATTTGTGTAGCAATGCGCCATTGCACCGGCACCACCGGAGCTTGCAAAATCCAGGTTAACTCCCGAGGAGTAGAGGCCAAAGCCTAAACCCTGAAGGTTCCCTTGCTGATGATGTTGCAAGGCGAGCATTGACAGGTAGTCCTGCTGGTCGTACTTCACCGGAAGGGCGGAGAACGCGCGGTGCCGGCTTCGCCACCGGTAATGGCGTCTGGTGAGTTGGACGGAGTGGACTCCACGGCCTTTGTGCTTCGGCCGCCGGCGGACATGCTCCCGATCGGAAGGTTGCTGCTGATTATGCTCTCGACATTGTACCGGCTGATCTCGAAGTTTGTAACGGCGTTCAGGCCGCGGAACTTGATGGCCGCAATGTCATAGGCTTCTGCAGCTTCCTCTTCAGTACCTGAACAAACAGTTTTAGAAGCAAAATATCAGTGGTTGAACTCCTCCTCAGTTCTCAGTATAAACGCTAGCCCTGTACACTATTCCATTTCTTAACAGCAATGCAACTGGCCGTAGGTAAGTACAGTATATAGTAGTAAAACAATTTGACAGCCGACAGAACCATGGGGACTGGAGCTTAGTCAAATTGCAGCAATAATAACCGTTTCAGAAGGTACATTTAGTTTAATCACCACCCACATGCTTTGCACAGAAAACCGAGGACCAACAGTAAAAAATATTCCAAACACAGGCTGCTGCATGTAGTGCACGAAGAAAGCAAGTGCTCAGGTTGCAATCTAGCAAATGCATGCTCTTTTTTCGTCTCTGCATAAAGCCTCAGAACCATCATGCATGGGGCAAAAGATGACAAACTCAAATCAAAACGCGGCACGCCTGTACACTACACATGCGTACAACTGGTCAAAGTAGAGGTTCTTGACCTACGTAAAATATGTCGACGAATCTAGCTACAAGGACTGTGGGTACAAATCATACGGAAAGATGGACCTACGTGCAATGCATAGTATATTGTACATTGGGAGCTAAGAAAGTGATTACTACTATTCGACAACTAATGGTCCCAATCTATAGACATGCTACTTGAATTTGATTACGAAGAAAGGAAGTTGCACGCGCACATAGTTAAACCGCTATTTCATAATTCAGGTACGTCGACCAAGATGATGCATGCTAACATAAACAATGGCATTGTTTTCGATGGAGCTACCAAATAAACTATGCAAAATGTATACTCACTGAACGTTCCGAGGTAGAGATCCTTGTTACCAGCTACCCTTCCGATCCTTGCTTGCCATCGTCCATGCTGATGATGTCTACACGATCGCATGGATAAGAACACTAAGACAACTACAACACGCTAAAGGACAAGTCTGACAGTTAGAGGAAGTATATATGAACCTGGTGACGCCTCTGTATATGGAAGCACCTCGAGAGAATCCACTGCTCTTCCTATATCACAATACAGTGTATATTTGTCAGAGCCACATGAATGACAAAAGCCACGAATTCGAAGCATGCATGAGATACTTTCAAGCAATGATACAACGTTAAGAGTGTGATCATTACCGCCTAAGTGAGGCAACAAACTCTTGCCGCGTCATGTTCTTCATCTCCTCCAGTTCCTTTTCATACTCAGCAACCTGAAAGAAATATTCGTGTCCCGTAAAGATACATCCAGCACATAGATAACTTCATGCTTTCACTGCACACTTACATCAATCTTTATATTAGTCATGCATGGTCTATCTATGTGCTTACCGGAAAGTTGGTGGTGGTGCTAGAACCCCAATATTTCAATGCGGCGAGATCATAAGCCCTTGCTGCTTTCTCCTCCTTATCATATCCACCTGTTTCATGAAGCGACACAAGTTTTCATCATGTCCATCCCTAGAACGTCACATCAGATGTTACAATACTAGAGGAGGTAGTAGAAGATTATTTTTCTTACCCAAATACACTGAACACCAGAAGCATCAACCATCAATAAGAAATACGCCATCAAATGAACATGCAAAAAATGATTGAAAGGATGTGAGTTTAGGTACAAAACATAAATATTTCAAACGGAAAATGTAAAGCAAATAGATAAGGCACCTTGACGGCCCTTGCGGCTCTGCCCTTCTCGCCGGCAGCTGTTGTCCCACAGATGCGCTTCGTACCTGCCCGTCCACCGGTGCCTAGAAATCACCAAAAATACCCCCTAAAATTTTAGAGACAGCCAAAGCTCGTCATATAGAGAGCTTAGTAGTAGTAGCTCAGAGAGCAAAACAACTTAAATACCCCTATTATTTCATCATTTCTACCAGCACCGCAAAGATTTGAGATATCTAGCAGCTACTCCAAAAGGTATTATTTTCAGCACAAAACCATTTATCATTCTATATTCTTTATAAATGCATTCATAAAAGCATGAACAAAACATGCGCACAATATGCACACGCTGGACGCCAGGGTGCAAGTGCAACTATGCATGCAGATAGCATCACGGTACTGGTAAGTCCTGAAGAGCGCATCCAAACAAGCCAGTTTTTGTTCCCTTGTCTTTTACCCCCCTACAGATGGATCGATCCGTGCTTACCGTGTGACGCCGCGGTAGATGGACGTCCTCTGCCCGAAGGAGTCGACGGCCTTCCTCTGCTCCGGCGCCGGAGCCGACGCCGCGGCAGGCAAGGCCAGCTTCGCGTCGGCCTGCTCGACAGAAGACACCGGCGACGGCGACGGCGCGGCCTGCGCTCCAGCTGCCGCGCCGCTCATGAAGCCGGCCGCGATGAACTTGAGCTCGGAATCGTACATCTCCGCCGCGGCGGCGGCGGCCACCGTCTCAGCTCCAGCCACCATCCCGCCGCCGTTGTTGTTGTTACCTCCGCCGAGGAAGTCCTCGAGCTTCGGCGGCGGCGCGGCGCCGGCTATGGCGGCCAGCTCGGCGCGCGGCTCCTCTCTCCTGCTCCTCGAGATCACCTGCACGCACACGAATGGAGAACAATCCATAGTATGTCAAACGAACAGCCCTGCACGGAAACCTACACGGCGCAGAGATCGAGACGGATCAAGAGAGCATGCAGGGGATAATAGAGGGAGTACTGACAGTGGTGAGCGAGGGAGAAGTTGAGCCATGGATAGTTGTGCGAGGTGTCCATGATGCGATGCGCGCGGTCGGAACGGCGGGGATTCGACGGTAACTTCTGGTTTCCGAGGTGAGTTTTTCCCGAGCTCGTGGGTGGTGGAGGTGAGAAAAAACTGCGCTTCGCTAGGCGAGAGGATTTCTTGGGAGGTGAAGAATGGGGAAGCTCGGAGGGGTGATAAAATAGAGGAGGGAGAGGACACGGCAGCTCCTCGCAAGCGGTCACATACACAAGCAAGCAGCTGAGAGAGAGAGAGGGAGAGAGAGCGCACGGGCAACGAGGCGCGGTATATTTATATGGTGGTTTCGAGGAGGCCAGTGTGAGGGGAGGAGAGAGAGATGCTTTCGACTCCGCCTCTCCTCTCCTGCAGTGGTTTTGGCCGTTTGCTTGAGGTGTGTGTGCAATGCATGGCGCGGTGGTGGTGCTGCTAGTATTCTACTCCTACGGCGTGGCGTTTTACAGGTGGAGGTGTGGCAATGGCCGGCGGGGGCGGTATCCTTGAGCGCCTGTGTTTTGTGTTCAGCGCCTCTGCATGCATCCCCCGGCGTCTCTGCCCAGCGGGAGCACGCCGCACGCTTATTACCCGGTCTTAATTACCCGCCGCTTGCTTTGGCCTCGTCTGCTTTTCGCGCCCCATCCTACGCCGTTTTTAAACTACGTAGGCAGAGAGTACTAGTATTCCAGAAATGAACGTTTGCGTGCCGTATATTGTGTCGCGGGCACAAGGATTTGCAAGCGGCCGTGGAGGACCGATCCATTTTGGCCATTGCGGTCGTGTCCGCCTGCCTGTGCGGCAACGAGGGCCGTAAAGCTAGGACGAAAACGACAATACTCCGAAGGAAAGTTCGGCATGCATGGCGTGGTCGCGTGGCGCAGGGACAACGATCCGGAAAGGAAAGCTCCAGAGATGCACGGCAGTAGAAGCCAGAACAGGCCAGCGGAATTGTGCCTCCACAGGAAGGAGGAAGGAGAGTGTGCGTGTACAGTCGTCGGTTTGTGTCAACTCGAGGTTATCCGGTCCGCACAGGCCAGTTTCCTGCCGTGGCTCGCACACCACGCATCCATCGCCGGACGACGGAGAGAGCGTAGTTACCGAGCCAGCCGTAGCAGCACGGTCAAAAGATGCAGGCCGGACGAGAATAAAGCCGTACCATGCCCATCATCGACCGTAAAAAGCTGTAGCGACCAAAAAGAGGCCGAGCTGAGGCTACACCGGCCGGCTGCTTCTCGCGACCATGGTCGATCGTCGCTTGCAAGGGACACAAAAAATTAGGGATCCGCTAATAATGTGTTGTCATCCACCAGCAGTGAGTGGCCACCAAAGTTAGCTTATGCTAGCATCAGACCGACCAGGCTATCATCCTGATTTCGCTTTTTCTCCATAGTTTACTCTTGTGTCTGGACACACAGATATGTACATGCTCAAGTACGTGCCGCCATATGGACACGTAACATAAGTTGCGCATTGACCGGAGCACAACCGCGCATAAAACACGACGTAGTGGCCGCGCATAAAACCCTCGGCTTATACTACTCACAGAAGAGTGATTAAAAAGAGCGCAGGAACGGGGGCTTTATGCACCGCATGGAGGAAGCAAGGAAGCAGCGAGGGAGGCAGCCGGGGCCCTGGCCGACGTGTGAGCACGCCTTTGGCTGGCTGGCCGCCTCCCTTTGGCGCTTTGCCAATTCCTTCGCATGGATGGCGTGGTCACTGCCCAATCATGCCATGCCGAGCACGCCGGGCCGAGACGCGCCCCGTCGCCACGCGACAGCTCCGATCCTCGGTGTGCGCGGTCCGAAGCTCAGCGGCCGTGAGCACGTACGCTGCCAGCCTCCTGTACCCAGTGTAACGGTTCACACCTCGCCGAACGAATGCATTCCGGACGGACCAGAGGAGATGTTTTCACACTCGTGGATGTGCATGGTTTCTCAAGTTCGCCGACCAACGGCGGCGTCGCCACGAATCGGAGAATATTATCAAATGGAAGTTGAACTAAACGACCCCAAGGATCAATGTCTCGCGGCGCACGCGAGCCGTGGAAGAAGACCGGCCGGCGGGCCCGGGGCAGGCCGCGCGCGAGGCGCGGCGTACGTACGTTACGTCGGCAAGACACAGGAGGAGGAGGGCGCGTGCGTGCTGTGCGGTGCCTTGGCCCTGCCGCGACCGCGCTTACCGGGGCGATACTCTCTGACACGTGTTCCCCGGGCGCACGTGCGGCGCGGCCGCCCGAATCCAACCGGAAGGTGGAATCTGGTCAAAAATGCCCCGAGCCGGACTGCGAACGAGAGGGTGGCCGTCACGTGGCCGTGCCACTTTTAAAATGCACGGCAGCGCCGGTTCGCTCGGCGCACGGTCGATTTTTCACATTAGGATCGTCGCGGAATGCAGCACCCACCGCACACGTTTCAGTATTTGGGTTTGGACGTGTGTACTCCTGACCTCCAGGGCAATGTCAATAATTAAAAAAACAATGGACAATCTGCCTCACTAACGGCTCAGCGTGACACTAATTTTTCCATTCTGGGATACCATGGATCGACCCTCGATATTTCGCCGAGCAGCATATCTGAATCCAGATCAGAGATAGTAGCTAGTAGTATATACTATTAAACGAGGCATCCTCACACGAATACGGTAAACGGAGATATTTTGTTTAATAAACTATTAAAACGATAGGCAGAGATACGGGGAACATGCATGCGACTAACATGACAGTTAGTTCGCTCCATTCCACATCACCAAACCTAACCTTGAAGAGACAGCTAAAGCGGCTGGTGGTGCCCTGCCCTGCGGCGGATAACCACGGGCCATGCGCATACATATCCTGTACAAGAAAGGGCACGTCACCGTAAGGGAACCATGTGTTCCCGCAGAAGGGGATAGGGACGACGACGAAAGCTGGGTGCTTATATAATCATGGCCATGGAGACGGGTGATGAGGTGGTGCGTTGCCGGTTAAGCACGCTGATCCGCAAGGGATATGCACCGCAACACCTAAGCCTCGCTTTGCACTTGGCTTTGCTTTGCTTCCCGTACGTACCAACCAAACCAAAGCTTTGCTGGCTTAAACTAATTAAGCCGTAGCGGTGCCCCGAAAGTTCAGCGCCTGCACGTGCCCCGCACCACCACATTTCCATTCCATTTTCCTGCCTTGCTTGCTGCCTTCAGACGATTAGCTAGCTCAACCGCTGCTTGGTGATTTAGGTGAGTGCGTGGCAGGTCTCTGGCTCGCAAACCAAACCACTGCATGCAGCACAATCCTCCGGAAACAAGAGAGACACATCGGACATAATGAGCACACAGAGACGGAGTCCAGGAGTTTGTCCCGATCTTTCACGGTACCGAGAGACAATCACAAATTTTCTGATTATTTTTGTTCTTCTTAAACCAAATAACTGACAAATATGAGATACTGATCAAAATATGAGCAACACCTTGAGTATATGAATCTCACGTACTAATTTCAGAAGCAATCTCAGATTAAACAAAACAGTAGCACAAGTGAACAAAAGGACTGTTTTATGGTTCTCCAGCGAACAGCAGCAGTAGCAATAGAATAATTGATAGACGAGCCTGGCTTACAAAATTATTGCAATCCAAACTCTGAACTGATTCTTCCACCCGTACCTCAAGAAGCACGATCAGAAGAATGAGATTCCGATAGGAATCCAAGCAGCGCACCCAGGAACAATTTCCTGAACTCACCTCCTTTCACAACCCTGGACGGATTAGCTTCAATTCTTGATAATAGATGGAATCGCCGCCATCTTTGCGTCTAGAGAAAAACCTCGACAGGGGAAAACTCCAGAATAATCAAAACCTAACCTGCTTACATGGCCGCCGGCCCTAATATAAATGGCTCGCAGGCCTGACGTCCGACTCAACACATAGACTTGAGACACAACCCTGGTCCGACTCAACGCAAACAAAAGAAAGAGACCTGCCTGGTTCACGCAGACTCCAACTCAACCAGCCAAGAAACTCACGTATAGAAATTACTAAAATAATGCGGCATCTGGCCTAATGCAAGTACTTAGACGCCCTTTATATAACGCATGGACAACCCATGCACATCCCAGCTCATCGCGTCCAATCACTAGAAGCTGATCGATCCAAGCAAGAAAAACTACTTACACAGTGTTGATCGAGAGATCGAGAGGTTCTTCTATGGCGTTGCCTAGAGGTGTTGCTGCTGTGTCGTTGATGCTCCTGGTGCTCATGGCGTTCATGTCCACCTTTGGCACGGCACGGCCGTTGGGTGGCGATGTGTGGGTGTTGGCCAGGGAGGCCGTCTCCAGCGACGGCGTGGTGCACATCCTCCGGCAAATGTACCTGCAGCAGCTGGCTGGCGCGGGACCCTCTTGCGGCACCAACAGCTCAAACGGTGGCTGCCCACGGCACCATCTATGAATGACACACCTATGGCGGCGATGGGAACAAATTATGGAAACAATGTAAAAGAATAAGATAGTTTGGGATCGTGCATGATATGCCCTATTCGGCAAACTTTTGTATGCTTTATTCATTTTTGCTCTTTCATAACAAAGAGTTGCAAATGTACGTTGAACAAATCTATTTTTTCTATTTATAAATTCCGGTGTTCTTGTTTTTTTTTTTCAAATACCTTTGCAAACACCTTTCTGGCAATTATGTTGTTATAATTTTCTGATGCCAATGTAAGAGCAACTCCAAGAGAATAGCTAAAAATGTAAGAGCAACTCCAAGACGATATTGGATCCCGTCGCATCAAGACTCTCTCCGCCGCTAAGCCGGTTCCGAATCCTTGGTGATCCCAATATCCCTTCTGATCCTCTCCTTTGTTCTAGCGCTCTTGTCAAGAGTGTGATGCCAGGGGACCTTGCCACCGCATGGGCCTCCGAACACCTTGGCAACGTCTTCGGGGAAAATCATAATGTTGGTTTCCTTGCTCACCACTAAACTCCTGCTCGAGTGATTCACCGATCATAATGAGCACACAGAGACGGAGTCCAGGAGTTTGTCCCGATCTTTCACGGTACCGAGAGACAATCACAAATTTTCTGATTATTTTTGTTCTTCTTAAACCAAATAACTGACAAATATGAGATACTGATCAAAATATGAGCAACACCTTGAGTATATGAATCTCACGTACTAATTTCAGAAGCAATCTCAGATTAAACAAAACAGTAGCACAAGTGAACAAAAGGACTGTTTTATGGTTCTCCAGCGAACAGCAGCAGTAGCAATAGAATAATTGATAGACGAGCCTGGCTTACAAAATTATTGCAATCCAAACTCTGAACTGATTCTTCCACCCGTACCTCAAGAAGCACGATCAGAAGAATGAGATTCCGATAGGAATCCAAGCAACGCACCCAGGAACAATTTCCTGAACTCACCTCCTTTCACAACCCTGGACGGATTAGCTTCAATTCTTGATAATAGATGGAATCGCCGCCATCTTTGCGTCTAGAGAAAAACCTCGACAGGGGAAAACTCCAGAATAATCAAAACCTAACCTGCTTACATGGCCGCCGGCCCTAATATAAATGGCTCGCAGGCCTGACGTCCGACTCAACACATAGACTTGAGACACAACCCTGGTCCGACTCAACGCAAACAAAAGAAAGAGACCTGCCTGGTTCACGCAGACTCCAACTCAACCAGCCAAGAAACTCACGTATAGAAATTACTAAAATAATGCGGCATCTGGCCTAATGCAAGTACTTAGACTGTGATTAACTCTTCTTCGTACTTCAACCTGGCACCTCGACATGCATTGCACCAATCAGGATATACCGTTTTGACTTCGTCTTGCTTTTCTTCAACTCACATAGAAATGAACCGATCTGCACAGTAAATGTATTTGTTACCTTCACACAATTTTCATCAGGCTTTCTAGGAATAACTTGATGATCCATGGGCTCAT
This sequence comes from Eragrostis tef, assembly GCA_000970635.1. Classification (NCBI taxonomy): domain Eukaryota; kingdom Viridiplantae; phylum Streptophyta; class Magnoliopsida; order Poales; family Poaceae; genus Eragrostis; species Eragrostis tef. Next base: position 57,039 of record LAPY01000826.1, read on the forward strand.
CATTCTCCCTTCCTTGAAACAAAGCCGTCCTCGGCTTTGGTATATTTTGACCAATTCCTTTCACGGGCAGATCAATAGTAGCAGTGTTTGCCAAGCATTGCACCGGAGCTTTAATAATTTTTTGTTGAAGTGACTCATCATCATAACTAAAATCACAATGAACGGCAGTCTGTTTGGAAAAATCAAGAACTGCACTTGCAGTAACCATGTCACAATGTTCAGCAGCCACAAGTGGGATAGCTTCAGAAATATGAATTGATTTGCACTGGTCATCAGTAAGTGTGTCACCATAGTCGGCCTTCAGATCAGCACCTGCACTAGAAACATCATCATTCTCCCCCTTTTGAACCAAAACCGTCCCTGGCTTTGGGGTAATTTCAGCACCCTTTTTCTTAACTTTAGCACTAGCGAAAACCTCAGCCTTAATAGAACTCACAGACATTGGTCTGAGCACATGATGAACTCCCTTGTGCACAAATGAAAAATTATTTGAACGACCATCATGAGTAGCATCAAGATCAAACTGCCAAGGTCGTCCCAACAATAAATGACACGCACTCAATGGTGCAACATCACAGTCTACTGTATCCACATAATTTCCAACAGAAAATTTAATTCTTACTTTATGAGTAATTTTTAATGTACCACTCTCATTCATCCAACGCATATAACGTGGCGTTGGAAGCCGACGTGTAGACAAGGATAAAGCATGCACCAATGCAGAACTAATAGCATTTGTGAAGCTACCACCATCAATAATTAACTTGCATACCTTGTCTTCAATTTGACATTCTGATTGGAAAATATTAGAGCGCTGTCCCTTCACATTTGCAGCTGTACCATCACTTTGTACTTCATGTGACATCAAAGATAGGCCATTTGAGATATCATCAGATTCTTCCATTGGTGGCTCATTAGGAGATTCAACAGGCAGCCCTGCCGTCACAAACACGGGAGCGCTCAAAGCAACAATTTCTTCTTCATCACCAGAATTCATCAACAAATTTGAGTCACATGTAGCTAATGTTTTCTTCTCCGCTTGCTTTACATAAGCATCCCGTTGTCGTCGATCATCAAAATACTGTTTGGGCGTGTAACATGTAACACTCCAGTGTTGTTCACCAACAGAAAATGAGAAACGATTTGTAGAACATGGAAGCTCTCGCTGCCAATTCAAAAATATAGTCCAAGGTCTTCCAAGCACCAATGAACAAACATTCATGTGTATTGGCAACACATCACACATGGCAACATCTTCATATCCACCAATCATAAACTTTACCTTCGCTTGTTGGTTAATCTGAACTTCCTGGTTGTTCCACAATAAAGTATATGGCCTCGGATGACGTCTGGTTGGTAGCTCGAAAAGTCTCACAAGTCTTTCACTTGCAGCATTAATAGTTGCACCCTGATCCACCATTGTAGAGCATGTATGTGCACCAACTTGAACACGTGTGTAGCACATAAGAAAATCAGGCTCCCTCGATGGATCCTTCTCACAACTTTCCAATGAAATTCCAAGCGATCTCATCGTATTGCTCGCACAATCTCGGTGATAATAAAATCTGTAGTAATGCTGAGCTAGCAAAACAATTTTAATGATGTACCGTGATAAACCCAGAATCTGATACCAAATAATGAGCACACAGAGACGGAGTCCAGGAGTTTGTCCCGATCTTTCACGGTACCGAGAGACAATCACAAATTTTCTGATTATTTTTGTTCTTCTTAAACCAAATAACTGACAAATATGAGATACTGATCAAAATATGAGCAACACCTTGAGTATATGAATCTCACGTACTAATTTCAGAAGCAATCTCAGATTAAACAAAACAGTAGCACAAGTGAACAAAAGGACTGTTTTATGGTTCTCCAGCGAACAGCAGCAGTAGCAATAGAATAATTGATAGACGAGCCTGGCTTACAAAATTATTGCAATCCAAACTCTGAACTGATTCTTCCACCCGTACCTCAAGAAGCACGATCAGAAGAATGAGATTCCGATAGGAATCCAAGCAGCGCACCCAGGAACAATTTCCTGAACTCACCTCCTTTCACAACCCTGGACGGATTAGCTTCAATTCTTGATAATAGATGGAATCGCCGCCATCTTTGCGTCTAGAGAAAAACCTCGACAGGGGAAAACTCCAGAATAATCAAAACCTAACCTGCTTACATGGCCGCCGGCCCTAATATAAATGGCTCGCAGGCCTGACGTCCGACTCAACACATAGACTTGAGACACAACCCTGGTCCGACTCAACGCAAACAAAAGAAAGAGACCTGCCTGGTTCACGCAGACTCCAACTCAACCAGCCAAGAAACTCACGTATAGAAATTACTAAAATAATGCGGCATCTGGCCTAATGCAAGTACTTAGACAATGTGATTAACTCTTCTTCGTACTTCAACCTGGCACCTCGACATGCATTGCACCAATCAGGATATACCGTTTTGACTTCGTCTTGCTTTTCTTCAACTCACATAGAAATGAACCGATCTGCACAGTAAATGTATTTGTTACCTTCACACAATTTTCATCAGGCTTTCTAGGAATAACTTGATGATCCATGGGCTCATCATT
>LAPY01000826.1:84110-94431 GCA_000970635.1 Eragrostis tef
GGGGGCGGCGGCCATGGCGGTGACCGTGGCGACGACGACGACGGCGGCAGCAGCACGAGCTCTGGTCGTGGGGGGAGTCGCTACCGTGGCCGGTGCTTCGAGTGCGGCGTGCGCGGACACATGGCGAGGGACTGCCCAAAGAAGAAGAAGGAGCGGGCGCTGCTCTGCGGCGTCGACGATGACGACGAGCCGACGCTGCTGTGATGGCGAGGTGCGCCATGTCGTGTTTAGGGGGAGATTGTTAGAAATAAACATGCCATGGGTGTGTGTTCCTGGCGTGAGTTTGAGTCAGTGCGCATGGGTGTGCGTCGCGCCATGCGCGCGTGTGCGTGTGCTTGCAGAATAGCTGCGGCAATGCCGGGTCAGGGTCATGAACGCGCTGCGTCGTGTGATCGATCGAGTTAGGATTAGTGCAGTGCGTGCGTGAGTTAGTTCCGTCGCTGCTGTGTTGTTTGATCGAGTCGTAGAGGTTTTGGTGCGAGTGGTGTGCGTGGCGCAGCATCTTGCGGAGGAAGCCGCCATGACCTGGTCGAGCAACGGTTCACGGTCATGGCTGAGCGCGTTTCGCGGATCGTGCGCAACGGCCGGCGCGGAGTCGTGCTCCCCGGCCTACAAGAAGCCCCTGTACTCCCCAATTGTAGCCTGCCCAGTCCATTTGAAAGAAATAGCCAAGATACAAGGAGCAATCGGCTCCGCGGCGTTCGTCGCCGGAAATCCTCTGTTTCTGACTCCCGCTCGCCGGCGTTCGTGTTCGCGTGTGTGTGAGTGTCCTTGGCTGGTGCCAACAATCAGTTCCAGCTAGCAAAAAACATCTAGTACATCCAACTGCTACTTCGTCATACAGATGCCACTAGAAACCATGCAAGCAGGATTTTCATTATTGACTTGCTGACATAACATATTCTGGTTAAGGACTAGCTACGCGGTGAATGCATGCGGTGCATGGCATCATATTTATGTTATTTTGCATGTGGATCAAAGTCACTTCAATGTAACCCTGAGTATCTAATTACATGGAATATGCAATCCTTGTGGTACAAGTACAACAAACTGTTACAACGGAGTAACTAAACAAAGGAAATGTTTAGTTTATTATGGTGAAAATATGGAGATATCTTATGAGATTTTGTTTCTCTGCCTACTTTGATCCATGTATGCAGCATCTTACTGCAAGCTATTTAGGTATATAAAGAAGAATGGTGCTACAAACCAACAGAGAGAGCTCTTTGTTGCTATTTTTTTCTTCCTAATGATACGGTAAGAATTTAAGAGTGTGTAGATGGACATGAGGTGTGTTCATTAAAAATATAGTATATGTCAAATTTCATTTTGACAGAGTTATAAATCACATTTTCTATGCTAACAGATCATAATAACCATTCTAACATTCTACACTCTACTGGGTAGCATGAATTATGTAAGTGAAATACCACGAACAATGTCCAATGGAAATACAACATTACCCAATTAAACCATAAATAAAGTGAAAAAAAGATAAGATGCAGCATGAATATACCAAACTACAGGAACGTAAGAGTGCATGGAGATCAAGAAACTTACGTGAGGCCAGTGCCAGAAATATCAAACTCCAGATGAATACAGGAGCGATCTGAAGCAGATTTGTGGAGCTCCTTTCGAACCGCAACATTAGACCTAGCAATTAATCAAGTTTTAAAGACTATCTATCAGATAAAACAAAAGATGCTAGCTAATTGTTGAAAGACTCAAATACCTGCAAGGGTGCTGAGCATCAATAACACCAGTACCATTGGCTAGTGTCCATGATCTATCTTCGAATGATAGGTCAGATTTATCAATGAATACAACTCTGTATTCAGGAATAGCAGCAGTGTAAGGAGTCGATGCACCAGTTGTGTCATCGTCATCACGGAGCAGTTGGTCCAACTCTGGCCACACTAGTTCCTTCCTACAAATCACAATAAGAGAAAAATTGTCATTTGAGCAGCACGGATAACTAGTTCCTTCCAGTTTTGATTATGCAAGTCCCAGCACTGATCAAATCCTTCCAGTATCTGAATCCAGATCAGAGATATAGCTAGTGTATACTATTACACGAGGCATCCTCAAAAGAATACGGTAAACGGAGATATTTTGTTTAATAAACTATTAAAACGATAGGCAGAGATATGGGGAACATGCATGCTACTAACATGACAGTTAGTTCGCTCCATTCCACATCACCAAACCTAACCTTGAAGAGACAGCTAAAGCTGCTGGTGCCCTGCCCTGCGGCGGATAACCACGGGCCATGCATACATATCCTGTACAAGAAAGGGCACGTCACCGTAAGGGAACCATGTGTCTTTGCAGATGGGATAGGGACGACGACGAAAGCTGGGTGCTTATATAATCATGGCCATGGCGAACGGGTGATGAGGTGGTGCGTTGCCGGTTAAGCACGCTGATCCGCAAGGGATATGCACCGCAACACCTAAGCCTCGCTTTGCACTTGGCTTTGCTTGCTTTGCTTCCCGTACGTAGCCACCAAAGCTTATTAGGTTAAACTAAGCCGTTGCGGTGCCCCGAAAGTTCAACGCCTGCACCTGCCCTGCACCACCATATCTCTCTCCCATTCCTAGGCCTGACAATGAGCCGAAATCCAATCGTAATCCTGGTCCGGCCCTTTTATTTGCTTCATAGGCCCAATCCTAATCCAATCCAAATTCAGCCTTTCAAACCCCATCCACCCCAACCCTTTAAGAAAAAAGAAAAGTCTATTTTGCCTCCCTCAACTTTTTACGTTGTCCGATTTTTCTCCCTCTATTACAAAACCGGGTAAGTAGACTCCCTCAACTCGTGAAACCGGACTTTTTCCCTCTCTGGCCGGTTTTGACCAAGTCAGCATGTCGGACCCACGTGTCATTGACCCAAAACGTCGCTGACATGTGGGACCCACTTGTAAGGGACCAACTGTTTAGTTGGAGATGGGTCACTTATAAGTGGGTCCCACATGTTCGAGATTGGTCACTTACAAGTGGGTCCCACATGTTCGAGCTGGGTCACTTGCAAGTGGGTCCCACATGTCAGCGGTGTTTTGGGTCAATGACATGTGGGTCCGACATGCTGACTTGGTCAAAACCGCTAGCCCAAAACCGGTGAGAGAGGAAAAAAATCCGGTTTCAATAGTTGAGGGAGTCAACTTACCTGGTTTTGTAATAGAGGGAGGAAAATCGAACAACGTGAAAAGTCTAGTTCCTTCCTACAAATCACAATAAGAGAAGAAGTGTCATTTGAGCAGCACAGATCACTAGTTCCTTCCAGTTTTGATTATGCAAGTCCCAGCACTGATCAAATCCAGTAAAGAAAGAATTGAAGCATATCGCATGTACTTGTGAGACTGTCAAACGTACTGAATTGATTGAACTAGAGCATTTTTTAAAATAATAATAATAATAATAATAATAATAAATCGATACCAACCACCTGGGCCGTCACTCATTCAGGTAGGCATGTCGGGACAAAGCCTGAATCTATATAGCATGTCTTCATAAACGAAAAAGGACGAATTAAGACCCAACATGCAAGCATACTAAATATACTATTTAATCCCCAAAAAAAAATACTACATGCTCGTTTCTGAGTGCAAAACGCCAGACAGACGCTTGCCCTCAAATATCCAAACGACATACCAGATGCTTTGTTTAGAATCAATACTATTAATCTACTACTTTTAAGACCCACACATGAATAAATAATAGAGATAGAGAAATGGAAAAGCGCATGCTAAGAGCTGTTTTGGCATTGTTTGTCTTACACTGCATTATTAAACTATAGGTTTATTTTAGAAAACAATTATTTGCTATACCTAGTACATTCTTTTTCGAAACAGAATTTTCCACTTCCATTCCCGAAGAAACGGAGATCAAAGTTGGTACAGAGTTTAAGGTTCGAGAAAAAGAAAAGCATACAGGAGAGCGCACAGCTCGCCCTCCCCCGACCCCTGCGTGTCCACCAGATCTCTAGATCGATACCCAGGGGTACTCTTTTTCTACAACTTAGTACAGCATCCAAGGAAACTCTTATACCAACGAAATTAATTCACTCTAGCAAAATGCTTGTTATGACTCTACAAACTGGGCATTATCAACCAGTTGAAATGTTCATGAGGAAGGAAGTTCTTTTTTAAATGCATTTACTCCTTTGTACAATACTAGTTAACAGACTGTCTGAGCGCTTATAACCAAAATGTAAGTGCTCACAAGCAAATATGTAACAAAATGAGTAAATTTTCACTAGTATACTTGTCCCAGCAAATATCCGGTAGTTTGTTGATCGCAATTGAGGACGGCAGGTTAAGCAGCACATATAACAGCAAAAGGTAAAGTCAAATAACACAAATATACAACACATTAAGTTTTTTAGTGTATACTTTATTGACTTAGATACAAACTCCTAGTCAGAAATAGTTTTGCTCTGTATCCACATAGGCTCGTAACTACATAAGAAATCAATCAACGCCGCGAACTAGAACTCCAGCATGGATTGCAGCAAGATTTTACCACAAGCTAAATGAGCATTATCCAACCTACTTCTATGCAATAGATATCTACTGCCGAGAAGACAATGCATAGCAAATCATATCAGTGTCTGCTTCATACCATGCTGTGAAGTCATCCTCAATGCACTGATCATCGTCTCCAAGGCCAACAGGAACAAGACGCTTCCCACCTAGATAGATACAGAAGAAATCAAAGTCAAGCCTACATGACAAATAATGGGAAACAAATATGAGCGACCAGAGCACAATGGCAAGTCTTATACAAACGAAATTAATTGCTACAGATGCTAATCTTTAGCATACAGCAGTACAATGGGAAAATGCAAAGTCTTTATATTAGAGATAAACAACATATTTCCAGCAGAAAGTAGTTCAGTGGATAGTAAAACCATCTGAGATGCGATTCTTCAAGATAGAAACTGCTATGTTCGGCAATATGTCATATCACTAGTGTAAATCACTTACCCTGCTCCTGTAGCAGCTCATCCACCACCTTTGCAACCTACATTTTCCATGCACATAAGCCCAGCATCAGTTACCAGAACATTAATCAGTAATTTGAATCAAACCAACATGCAATTTCAATTTGGCAAACCTTATTGAAATGCTCATACTGCCTGTTCCCCAAGCCAAAGACACCATATTTAAGATCCTTCAGCCAGACTTCCTTCTCTTTCCCCTGGTTCAAGCATTCAAAAATAAGTTTAAAATATTGAAAAAAGTAGTATCCAGAACATCCCAACTATAGAGGCTTCACAAACCTCAGTGAACCATTTGTAGAATCTTGCTGCATTATCAGTAGGTTCTCCATCCCCATACCTGCACAAGACGAATATAGTTAGTCGTAAAATAATATATGGAAAATTTTAACTACGCGAGGAGAAGTGCATAACACGTTAAAAAAAATACAACTGTTCATAAATCCTAGAGACGGAATTTGCACCCAATTATCTGAAATTAGGTTGATCTGAAAGGATCAGACTGTTTACTGGATAAGATAAATGGTGCCCTGCAACAGAAATTACATAGCAACTACCAATCCAGTAAAAAAAACTTTGCGACATCAAATTACCATATTCAATGGACGATAAAAGGCACACGGACTAGCCCAACGCCCCAGAAATGGAAGTGTCTTTGGAATCTCAGGCACGTTTTTTGTACCGCACCAGGTAAGGGGACTGGACAAAACGTTTAGTTGAGTTTTAACTTTTAAAATAAGAAGCAGGGACAAGAGAAGCAACCAATAAAGAGAGCAATCAGCCAGTCTACATAGGTAATTTGGGCTTTGCGAAACAAGGCTAGTGGAAACTGGAATTCAGGCGTGAGAACCAACAGAATTCACTTGATCTTTACGAGATAAGGCAACTGGCTTATGGGATTTATGGCGCAGCCGACAAAAGGAGCAATTCTCCAATCCACACAGTTTTCTTAAGCTTTAAAACAGACAGGCATACGCGACAGAAGGAGCAATCCACCAATCCAGACAGTTTGCTTGAGCTTTACAACAGGCAGTTGGAATGCTGAATAAGTTGCAAGCGACAAACGCACAATTTTCTGCTCGACAAATCAGAACAGAGTCTAGAACTCACGTTGCTAAGAAGAACAGCACGACGGTTTCCTTCTTCAGCTTCTCCTCGTATTCCTCGTCCTCCTGAGCATAGTCATCCTACAAACCATCCACACACGACTCAAATTCCCAAAATCCACGCCCAAGGTAGCATCGGACATACATACGCATAGGGATCATGCAAAATTACCAGATCCACCACTTTGAACACTGCCTTCTCATACCGCGCCCTCGCCTCCTCCACCATGGACTGCAAACACAATCGGATCCAGTCAAACAGGGCAGACGAATAGAAGCTAAGAATTGTGATAAACTAAACACAGCCAAAGCTCCCGGATCCAATCAGACAGCGACCTTAGCGAACCCCTCGGCGGTGCCGGTCTGCGTGCCGAAGAAGATGGTGACGCGCTTCCGCCCGTCGTCCACGTCGTCGGCGTCGACCTTGACCGGCGGCGGGCGAACCGGCGCGGCGACCGGCTTCGCCGGCGTACCGCCTCCGGATCGGAACCAGAAGGCGAGGATAAGGAGCCCCGCGACGAGCGCCGCGGCGGTGGCTGCCAGCGCTGCGAGCGGATCGCCCCCAGAGGCGGCGGCGAGCTCCGGCGGGAGGACGGACGCCGCCCACGACCTCGCCGCCTCCATGGCTCGCTCGCTGCCTCCCCGGCCGCGAGGGTTTGCGAGGGGAGGAGGAGACGAGATTGGGGAGGGGGCGGTGGTGGGGTGCGTGCGCCTACCAACGACTGCTGCTGCAGCTTACTAACTGGAGACGAGGCCCCCAGCGCCTTTTCTGCTGCCTTTTTTATATCAGGAAAAAATAAACTTTTGCGGGAAGGCGAGGGGCTCTGTGCGTGTGATCGATCTTGATCTGCTTTGCTCAAAAGCTGAGTTTACTCTCGATCGGAGTGAGCGAGCTTTGTCTGAACTGGGATCCGCAGCATCCGCACCTGTCGTGGATGCGTCTGCCAATGTAGAATGACACGCATAAACTATGATCGTTTTGGGATTTTGTCAAAATAGCCATAGTGCCATATGTGCCTTACGCTTTTTGCCGCGTGATTTTCACCTTTGTGATTCAAGTCATTCTCTTATGCTTATCTGGCCTTAAAAAGAGTGTGCAAGGCAAATTAGTCAACCATCTGTTTTGGTTAACAAAGTATTTTCAGCGGTGCAATAAAGCTAACACTCCCATAGCATGAGGACATGCTGAGGTAGTTTTGCTTTACGTGGTTCACACCATAACTATGCTAGGCATGGTCCTATTCTAAGTCTCACTTTAAGCATGAAACACAAATAGGTTCTATACAAGGTTAATAAAGAGAAGTCATGGCATAATTAGGATTGTGTCTTGAAAAAACCATTAAGAGCAACTTTAATTGGTCTTTTACCAAACCCTTTACTTTTGGGGAGAAAACAAGTTGAAACAATTTCCAGCTAGCTTGCCACTCATTTGGCCTCCTTTTTTTGCGAATACCTCACTTACTCCTTACATATATTGGTTCTGAACAAAATTGGAAAAAAGGTAAGGAAAACCAAAATTTGAGTAAACTAGAGTTGAAGTTGTGCAAGAAACCTGCACTTTTCTGATTTATCAGGACTACATCATGGACAATCAAATATACGAAATTTTCAAGCTTGCAGTAATAGGTTTCGTGTAAATAATTTACAGAAGTTTATCTGATTACATATTGAATATTCTCAAGTATTGTCCTCTTTGCCTTTGCCGTGACTCTTCTGAGAAAGAAAAGGTGATGAACTGGTCAATCAGTGCCATTGATACATCTAGTCTAAACCCCGTTCCAAATTAGAGTCCGAATGAAACAGGACAGCCATACTGCATACAGCGGTATCCAACTTAAGTCAGAGCAACCAATGACGTGAGAGATTCGAACTCAATTGCCGGTCGTGGTAGATAGCAGTATTCCGGTGCACGTATACGGTCCTCATCATTCATTGAGCGTCGTGTATTCAGAATCAGACGGAACAGCAACCTAACTCTCATTTCTGGCCTATCGTATCATAATCCTATTTCATTCTCTCTTTGATGAGAAACATCTCGTCATGTTCCCCCTCGTATCAGCAAATCTGCTCGGTGAAGTCGCGGACTTTGTGCACTGAATTTGTGATTAACTTCTGTTGACTGTTCGTAAATGGAGGATCCAACTTCTTCATGGGCCACGTCCTACGAAAGTATGCTCCCTGGGCAATCCAATGAATTAGTGTGGGCCGCGTGGCACCTGGACTGTCGGGTCATATGGCAGACCGAGTTCTGTTCCTGCTAATTGCATCATGTACATGCTGACAACAGAACATGGCTTGCATAGTTGCATCTCCAGCCTCCAGGTCAAAAATGCTAATGATATAAAAGAAAAAAGAAAGAAGAGGGTTGCAATCCTTGGCCCTGTACTCAGGATGATGCAATAAGCAGTTGAAAATGCCGGACGCGCACATGGAGAACTTGTCACCGCGTCGCATCGATTTCCTGCATCTAGATCGGCAAATGACTTCACGCAGTTGGCCTCCAAAATTGACTCGATTGGGCAGGGCCGAAGGGGTGGCCAGAAACACGGACGAAATCCGCCATGGTTCTTCTCGCCATCAGCTATTGCTATTCCAGCGTCAGTGTCCATCCATGCTTGTCTTTCTGATGCGTCATGACATCGCCAAAGTCCCAACTCCAAACGCGACACTGACTCTTCTGAATCCTGATACGTTGCTACTCCTCCGCCACGTACGCCCGGCCACGGCCGGGGCCGGCTCCGGAGGCCGTGGCGTTGTCAGACGCGCGCCAAACATGGTGAGCGAGCGAGAGCAGCGACAGATTCAATTCGGACCCATCGTCTTCACGTCGTATTTAGTGGAGTCGTATTTCGTTGGACTATAATATAGGAGTATTACAATATATTGCCGGGAAATAATGGTGGCCGGCAAGGACACATCGCGTACTACTCCAGTAATGGCACGCTAGCTGTTCATGACAGTCATTCTTCCGGGATCTAGCCATAGATAGCCGTCGCCATGACTCTCTGTCCCCATCCCCATCATGTTCATGGGCCGTCATCACCTCAACAAGCTAGCCTTCCGGAGATGGATGTCTCCATGTCCTCGCGGCCACGTCGCCGTCATCCTCGGCGTCGTGCTGCACTGACCAAGCCAGCGACAGTGAAAGATAATAACCAAACGTTTTATTCGCCTCCTGGATTTACGCACGCCATGACTCACATTTCCGTATCTCGCGCACGCAACATTCCATTGATGCGCGCCGTACCGTACTGGCACGACGATGCGATGGCTACGCGTATCTGTTTCGCTGTTCCGCCGCACGCGCGAACGGGGGCGTCGGCGAGAAAAGTGAGGTCGACCCAACCGTCCACGACAGAGTCAGTCAGTCCCTCAGCTGCATCGATCGACAAGGTCCAATCAACCACACGGGGGCGGAAGCCATCGAGCAAGCAAACCAACGCTTTCGAGATAAAAACACATCAACTCGAACTCTCGATCGTCAAGTCAAGGACATTGGCCTATGGAAGATGCCGACACGGTACGTACACGAGCGCACACGCAGCTGCACGGATGCAGTGACAGCGCTATCGAAACACACTGTATTTCATCAAGTTGTTTGCTTACAGGTTATAGCAGCAATCTCTCTCGTCAAACCGATCGATGAAAACACATACGTAATTTCCTTTTTAATGAAAAGTCTTTAACACATTACAAGGAGAAGAAGCAGGAGCGATAGGCTTGATCGCCGCAGCGTGATGCAGTAGAATAGAGTAGAGGAGAGTAGAGAGTATGAGAGCGCGTGGTGTAATTAATTACACGTGGTCGATGTTGTTCGATAAAAGCGCAGATTAATTGTTAAGCCCCTCCGCATTGCTTACTTGCTTCCTGCGGCTTGAGGACTTCACTGGGATGATCCGGATCCTCTTCGCGACACGAACGAAATCCCTGAAATGCAAATCCAATCATGAGGCGAAACACTGGAACGGTAGAAAGGTTTTAAGTGGGAGGGAAATGCTAGTAATCAGGCAGAACACGAGAGGTTTCGTCCTTACTTCCAGTTGAGGTCTCCGGCGAGGAGTAGGTCGTCCTCCATGTCCTCGTAGGCCACGACGTGGCCGGGAACGGCATTGGAGAGGTCGAGGCCGGCTTCTCCCTCGTCGTCGTCGGCGGCGGAGGCGTCGGTGTCGACAAACATGCGGCGCAGCGCGGCCGCGAGGCTGCCGTAGCCGGTGGGG
>LAPY01000827.1:16233-32102 GCA_000970635.1 Eragrostis tef
GGCCGCCGCCGTCGGCGCCAACAGCCAGGCCGCGCAGTCCATGCTCAAGCAGGACTACCGCGACGGCATGACCCGCGAGGAGGCCGTTGCCCTCGCGCTCAAGGTGCTCAGCAAGACCATGGACTCCACCAGCTTGACCGCAGAGAAGCTGGAGCTGGCCGAGGTGTTCCTGCAGCCCGGCACCGGGGAGGTGCAGTACCAGGTTTGCTCCCCTGAGGCGCTGGGGAAACTGCTTACCAAGGCTGGGCTCACACAGCCATCGACTTCTGAGGCGTGATTTGCTGGTTTGATGTGGCTTGTGATGCCTACACTTCTAGTATGGTTCAAGCAGTTATGCTTCTGTTGTCTGAACTAAATATTAGACAATTATGCGTTTTATGTTTTATGTTGAGCTTGCTTGACCAGTTAATGTTTCATCTGTAACAATGGATGCCTTGAACCTGTTGGAAATTGCTATTTCTATCTGATGTGCTTCATTGTTGCTGCGAGTAGGTAGTATCAAGAAACAAGGGGAAAACTGAATTAAGATGATCAGATCTATGCATTTCATTAGATTTGACACAATCTGGTGGATACAAATAGTTCTACCGAGCGTCCAAGCAAACTTGACGGTGCTTTTGGGTGTTTCATATTATCTCGATTGCAAGGTTCCAAGACCAGTATCTTAAGTATAGTTCTGTTATCAAATATGTGCTTTTGTTTGATTGCATATGCTCTATAGTTTAGTCCTCTGCAGTGTATTTGCGTAAAACTTTCTAGGTCCCTTTTGTCACATTGTAAATTATAGTTGTCGATGATTCTAGGTCACTGGGCTACTGCAGTTTGATGTGCATAAACATATCTTCATGTAATTTTGACCTAGTTGCATTCCTATTAGTGCTGAATCTGTTTTGGTGTTGCGCATATTAATACATCCTATGGATTATGTGCCGGATTTTAATTATTGTCGTCCGGACAACAACATGAAGTCATTTTTAGTTCAACTATGCTTTCGGAACGACAGATTTCAAGTCTGGAGCTGAAGAACTGCAGTAGTCTCTTTTTTTCCAGTGTTATTACACATGCAGTATGCAAAGAAGAGTCATCATTACATTTCTCTGTACTTCAACTCCATTTTGTGAACCTATAATGCAACACAAGTACCAAATACTTTACCTGCATGGCTGCATATCTGCTGCTATTGCACTTTGCCATTATGGATTCTATCATATTCATTTTTGCATAGCACAATTGCGGCTTATGACTTGGCAGTTGCTGCGATCGTATTATGGTGAATACATGTTTTTAGCATAAGGAAATATCCAGCTTGTATTTTACTACATTGTACTGTTTGCTCATCGGAATCATATTATTCTACGGTAGCCAATTTTCTCTAGCAAGTAAAACAGAGCTGTTTCCAACATCATTGGGTAGACCTAAATCACATTTCTGCTTTTAGCCTTGATCCCAGCAACATTTATGGTATGCCCTTTGGTTTGTACCCTGTTGTGTTCATCTTGTATGCTTCGTTATTAAATCTTGTAAAAGTGTCCTCGTCTTAACTGCTTTTGGCTGGATGCTATGGTCCTGATCCATTCGATGATTTAGGAATAGGATTATCAAACCTGCTTCCAATCTAGTGCATTTTGTGTATGAGTCGTGTCTGATTTGTGACAACAAAAATGCTATCCTTACAACTGGGGTCACTGCCGATTTTTTTGGTAAATGACGTGAGGAGGGTACATATATAAATTGGATCAGCTTTGGCTGAAAGACGACTTGTGATTTCCAGGGATTTGGGTCTTTACAAAAGGATGTATTTTTCTGTGTAAGACAAATCTCTGGAATCATGAAAATGCAACACCCCATGTGCAATATTTGAATGTATCATCTGTAAATGCTTGTGGAAAAAAAAATTCACCAAGATGTAAGTGCAATGTAAATTGTGAGATCCCGGCCCAAAGCTTAATAGAATTGATAGAATACTCATGTCAACAATGCAACTTCTTTTCTGTAAGCTCATCTCGAAAGAACTTCAGGGTTAAGCGTGCTTAGGCTGGAGCAATTTCAGGATGGGTGACCGACCGGGAAGTCGTTCCGGGTGCGCATGAGTGAAGACAAAGTGCGCAGAAAAGACATGTGTTGATCTGTAAGGATAGTCTTAAGATCCTAAAGAGCTGCCAGGTGTGCGGGCCCGGCCTCATAGTGCTCTGGTTGCTTGTATTATTAATTGAGAGGTTTCACTTTCAGCCGTGGAGATTTACGTGACAATTGAAGCTAGGAACTCCATCTCAGTTGCGTCATCTTCTCCATTCAAGTTCAGGTCTTGTTATGCCACCTTATGCATGCTTAGGTTTTTTTTCCCAGTGTGCTTGCAAAGCCAACTGTCTGCATGCAGAATTGATTCGCTGCTGGAAAATAAACAAGAAAATGCTAAAAGTTGCAATTGACTTCGCCCTTGAGATTTATTGTTGTATGCAACTCAAAACCATAAGCAAATTAGGCACTCCTGCGATGTGGGACAAGTGTTTTCTGATTTTTCTCTACAGGTTCTTGCCTTACTCGAGAGTATAAACACCTGCAGGACGCTATGGCACGCTTTGGTGACTTCGAACTCGTGAGCGTTCCTCTATGTGCACAACAGACGGCGGGATATGTTACTGGATTACTACTTCCGATCTAAAATATTTATCATTGGCTAGCAGAATAAAAGTTTTTGAAATGAAAGCAATACCTTTTTTTTGCTTACACCAGTGCCCCGTCCGATCCGTTGTCTGAAATCAACAGACTGTTTTAGGTCGCAAAACAAGGTGCAATTGATCATGGTGCCTAGCTAAAAGGAAACAATTTATGATAGTTTGCCAAAAAAAAGAGTAATAATTGATATGGTGCCTCGCCAAGAAATGAAATAATAATGATGCCAGCAGAACCTCCAGCTATGCATCGTTTCAATGAAGACCCATGACTCGTGTATATAAACCCATGAAATCCAAGCTAATTCCACGCAGACGATTAGGCCCTGCGGCATTAAGGCCCAATATGGGCGGGCATCGCAACAGCTTGGTGTACCTGACGGCTTTGTTCTTATTGGTCATCCTCTTTGTACCGGCTGCACAGTGTAAGTCCAGACCTATATGCTTATGCTTATTATTTTTTTTAGATAATGGCTTATGCTTATTATTGTCTTCACCAACAAAATTATGGTACATATAATTTGGGTTATGTGCTGAAATAAAAAAGCAAACCAGCTCGTCCTCAGGAACCCTTTGAGAGCAACAGCTGTGCACCGTATTTTGCACCAAGACGCAATGTTACGCCGGCAATGGTGGCCTCAAAGACTGCTATTGCTGCGAGCCGGAACGGCCAAAAGACCCACCGTGTTACGATACAAGGGAGACGTGTAGAGCACTGTGCGCGGTTTGCAATTGGCACCCGCCTCCTAGGCCCTCCTTTCAAACAACAATGGAAGGTCAAAAACGACATGCTATCAGGGCACTGTTACACAAATAAAGTGTCTTGTATGATCTTATAAGAGAATAATCAAATAATTTTACTTATATGTAGTTTCCTAAAAAAATGTTACTTATATGCAGAGCATACTTTCTTCTGATTTATGAAGCAGAACAATGTTCTCTATCATTTTTATGAGAGAGAGAGAGAGAGATCATAAATTGAATTATACGTCGATATATAATTTCATCAGACAACCATGGATGAAGATAACTATCACCTCGACACTATACCTATCATCTCGACACTCATCTTCATTTTTTTCATTCCGTCGTGCCCAATGTGGTGCTTGGGGGAGGGAGGGATCTTCAAACATGGAAAGGAAAAAAGGCGAAAATTGAGCATTTCCTTTGCTTCATCGATTATAGTAAATAAAGCAGGATAATCAAAAAAGACTGTGTGATATGTTACTAAGGCTTTGTTTGCATCCTCTAATTTTTTTATCGAAGATCCTCTAGTTTTTAATGTAGCTTTTAAAACCATGGCTTAAATTATTCCCTCAAACAATTCATATTGGTGCAATACATCTCATCATGATTTATCTTTTTTGTTTCTCGATGTACAAGTTGAATTTGAAGCTCAAATTTTGTTTGATGATAATTAACACAAAAACGTATGTTAAAGTAATTATAACATACTTTTTGATACTATTTACATAGTCTAGTAGAAATTAACAATACATACATACAAATGATGTCAAAAATAATATGTTATAATTATTTTTACATAGTTTATTCTGCGAGGGATCATGCCAAATGTTAGCTTCAAATTCAACTTGTACATCGAGAAACAAAAAAGATAAATCATGATGAGATGTATTGCACCAATATGAATTGTTTGAGGGAATAATTTAAGCCATGGTTTTAAAAGCTACATTAAAAACTAGAGGATCTTCGATAAAAAAATTAGAGGATGCAAACAAAGCCTTAGTAACATATCACACAGTCTTTTTTGATTATCCTGCTTTATTTACTATAATCGATGAAGCAAAGGAAATGCTCAATTTTCGCCTTTTTTCCTTTCCATGTTTGAAGATCCCTCCCTCCCCCAAGCACCACATTGGGCACGACGGAATGAAAAAAATGAAGATGAGTGTCGAGATGATAGGTATAGTGTCGAGGTGATAGTTATCTTCATCCATGGTTGTCTGATGAAATTATATATCGACGTATAATTCAATTTATGATCTCTCTCTCTCTCTCTCATAAAAATGATAGAGAACATTGTTCTGCTTCATAAATCAGAAGAAAGTATGCTCTGCATATAAGTAACATTTTTTTAGGAAACTACATATAAGTAAAATTATTTGATTATTCTCTTATAAGATCATACAAGACACTTTATTTGTGTAACAGTGCCCTGATAGCATGTCGTTTTTGACCTTCCATTGTTGTTTGAAAGGAGGGCCTAGGAGGCGGGTGCCAATTGCAAACCGCGCACAGTGCTCTACACGTCTCCCTTGTATCGTAACACGGTGGGTCTTTTGGCCGTTCCGGCTCGCAGCAATAGCAGTCTTTGAGGCCACCATTGCCGGCGTAACATTGCGTCTTGGTGCAAAATACGGTGCACAGCTGTTGCTCTCAAAGGGTTCCTGAGGACGAGCTGGTTTGCTTTTTTATTTCAGCACATAACCCAAATTATATGTACCATAATTTTGTTGGTGAAGACAATAATAAGCATAAGCCATTATCTAAAAAAAATAATAAGCATAAGCATATAGGTCTGGACTTACACTGTGCAGCCGGTACAAAGAGGATTTAACACAAAAACGTATGTTAAAGTAATTATAACATACTTTTTGATACTATTTACATAGTCTAGTAGAAATTAACAATACATACATACAAATGATGTCAAAAATAATATGTTATAATTATTTTTACATAGTTTATTCTGCGAGGGATCATGCCAAATGTTAGCTTCAAATTCAACTTGTACATCGAGAAACAAAAAATACAAATCGCAATAAGAGGTATATTGCACCAACCTGAATTGTTTGAGAGAGTAAATTGAGTCATGATTTTGTTCGGAGCGTAGGACAAACAAATGAATATTTCGGAGGGGGTGTAAAATGGACGTTTCTCCTTTAGAAAGAAGGCAACGGACTCATGATCATTTTAGCAAAGCCTACAAACTCAAGTTCATTTGAGTGAAACCACGTGAACTCACGGTAAAAATAAAAGAAAACTCATGCCGCATAGAGAGAACAGTTATTTCTCGCATAAAGAAAAGGGTAAATGGTAGGATTATTCCGGGAGAGAAATCCTTGTCGGACGATAGATATGAATCCTGGTCGGACAATACATCGAATCAAATACAGATTCTACCAGATCGAAGACCACTATTATAGATAGCTCCATCGATCAATCGGGACCCGACAGGCGCGCCAAATCTGAATCATCACGTACGCTCCCATGGATCGACCCTACTATTCCACCTCGCCAGAGCCAGACCAGATGCCCGCGCACCGCTCACACCCCTTCCATCCCACCCCACTTCCCGTGGCGCTGGTGCCGTCCCACGGCGTGCACCTGTTCGAGGTCGCCAACTACAGCCATCACCGGGACCTCCCGGCCCGCGCCTTCATCCGCTCGGCGACCTTCGACGTCGGCGGGTGCGCCTGGTCCCTCCGCTTCTACGCCAACGGCGACAACTTCGTGGCCGGGTACGACGGCTACGTCGCCGTCGCCCTGGAGCTCATGGCGCGCGACCTGCGCCTGGTGCACCCGGCGACGGGGGCGCGGTACGCGGCGTTGGAGGCCGGCAGGGCGGTGTTCGACACCCGCGGCTCCGTCGTCGAGGGGTTCGCGCACATCTGGAGCTGCAGCCTGTTCATGGCGAAGGCCGAGCTCGAGGACTCCGTCTTCCTCCTCCGCGACGACGACCGCATCGTCATCGAGTGCAGGATCCGCGTGCTGCACGGGAGCCGCCGAGGCATTTCACTCTTAAATAAACTTCTTCATGGCCCATCAACTATGACAGGGCCTACGAGGCTACAACAAGGCATGATACACGTTCACGAAAATAACATCAGTGACAATCGCAATCGATCATTGCTGCCTCGCAAAACTAGGAATAATTTATCATGGTGTGCTTAGCTAAAAAAAGGAATAATTTATGATGGTTACAAAACAAGGAATATTTGATACAGTGCCTCGTCCACCAAAGTAAGTTCATGACGCAAGCACGATTCATGTCGATATCTTTCCATGGAGATCCATGACTCTGGTGTATATAAACTCAAAATCCAAGCTAATTGCACACAGAAAATTAGGTCCTACAGAAAATTAGGTCCTACGTTAAGATCCATTCATTGATCCAATACGAGAGGGCCTTGCAGCAGCTGTGTGCCTCTAATGGCTATATTCGTGTTGGTCATGCTCTTTGTACCGGCTGCACAGAGTAAGTCCACACATCGATACGTTTTATTGTCATGAAATTTACGGTATACATATTTGGATTGTGTTGTAACTCAAAAGAAACTACATCAGGTCATCCTCAGCAAGCCGATGAGAACAACAACTGCAACCTCGTATTTTGCACCAAGACGGTATGTGTCGACCAGAAGAATGGTAGCGAGCTAGATTGCCATTGCTGCGAGCCGCAATCTCCAAAACCACCGTGTTACCATACAAGGGAGGAGTGCAGGGCGAACTGCGCAATTTGCAATTCTACGGGTTCGCCTCCGCCCTCCTTTCAAACAACAATGGAACTTCCAGAAGGACGTGCAAGGAACGCTGCTTTTATACAAATATGAAAAGTCGTGTATGATCTTAGAAGAGAATCACCAAATAATGTTACTTATATGCATAATAATGTAACATGTTCTCCTTGTTGATAATTTGTGCTTTATGTACCTCCAAATAAGGTCCGTTAGATAAGTTGCCACGGAAATTTTGTAGCAATCGGGAATCGCCTCATATGGGCCATGCAAACTGTGCAATATATCGCTACGGAGCAGCACATCTGCGCTACGTACCAATTACCAAGCTTGGTGCAGCCATTCACTCACCCGTCAACGATGGTATGCGTCAGGTCGGCGTCCTTGATTCTTGTCTAGTTCAGCAATGGTAGAGAGAACAATTTTTTTTTTTTGAAATAAGACAGGAGCGCTGCCATTCATTAAGAAAGAAGTACATCCTAAGGGTACATAATCTAACCCGGCAAGAGAACCAGGCCCAGGCTTAGGTCATAACCAAGTCCGAGAAAAGAGAAAGAGAACAACAGAAATAACATACGAGAATCAATAGGCAACATAGCAAATCAGGCCGGAGATCTGCTCAAAGTCGAATCAGGCAGTACGAATTGATGAGAGAACAAATCAAGCTTGGTGGAAACTGGAAAACAACTTGAACTGCACCGCATGCGCTAACCTTAACAAACCCGCCCCAGCTCCCTGAAGGGACAAACTGATCAATTTAACTGATCACATTGAACTGTACATCAATATCCTTCGATCAAAAAATGTGTTAATGTAGTTATGCTCCCAACCAAGCTCCTCGCAAATACAACACAAATACGTGGGCTCATTCACATGCCAAAGAAAGTGGAAAATCAGCTATACATGAGAGTTCCTTAAGCCATTGGACGCTTCACAAGTGAGACCCATTTCCACCAAAGGTAGACCACGGATGAAGATATCACCGCGGCAGCTATACAAAGAGCTGCAATGCCCGCAACTACTCCTCTTCGCTTTTCATCCTGTCTTGACGAATGTGACGCTCGTGGTTGTGGGGGCGTGATCTTCGAGTCTTGGGAAGGGAAAACTGAGAAAAATGAGCACTTCCTTGTCAGCCAATGTTTTTTTTTCGAGAGTATTAGTAAAGGACAACAGATCAACAGACAGTGGGATATGTTACTGAGTTACCTTTTATTGCTGAAACCAGGGGCCCATAAGCTCCTCTGTAGGGGATACAACATGTGCCCCGCCCACCCCAGTACAGATGTATCGCCAATATCGAGTTTTCAATGATCACTTCATGGGTTATGTTAGTGGGTTTTCTGGGGCCCCCTGCTTCCAGACTAATATCGAAATCTTTCTTGATATTCTGACCCTGCATTAAATCGGGGAAAAAAATACTATTTTAGCTCAGTCTGTATCCGGTAAGACGATTCGCTGGTTTATGATTGTTCACTCAGAAAGAAAGAGGGGGAGAGAGCTCAAACCTGAATATCAATGTTAAATAAACGCCTGCCTGGTTCAGCTATGACTATTTCTGCAAAGAACAGCTGAACTGTATATTTCCTGTTAGCCAAACCTATAACATAGTACCACAACGCAGTTGTCGATGTTCTTGCTGTTTGGTAGAGTTGCGGTACGTTTGTCCCCGAAATATCTTGACTTGTATTTACAATGCCAGGAGGCCCAGGAGAATAATTGAAAGGATCAGAACCCACATGACTAACAACCCAATGGCTGGCATTATTAACATGAAAGCCTGCTCCTCCAAGATCAGTAGAATCTTCAAAGAAGACAGTTGGGGATGGATCTGAAGTTTTCATTTCCTTGCCACCACAGTTAATAGCCAAAGAAGTTGTAGAATCTGCATGCATTATCAGATGATGAGTAACGAATAAAACTTTGCACAAAATATGCCAGATTCTAAAAATGAAGACACAGTCTGGGCAAAACTTTAGAGCATTTAGAGCATCATTATCAAGCAATTGTGCCAGGATGGAATGACCTCTTCATAAATTTCCTGACTGCAAATATGCACTGTGGCACATATGAACTGTAGTGAATAATAGGCCCAATGAATTTGTCTTGTGATTTGAATTATTTCGTAGAGTATAAAGTTTGCCAATCTGCACAGCCATATCACCTCCATTTCATTTACTTTCAATAATAAAAGTTTGCATATCTTTGTAAAGCCCATAAAAAGAAAAGGAAAAAAGGACTGGACACTCTAGATCTTTAGTCATAATCAGAAAAATAATATATTGAAGTCAAGGGTTGGGAATGATTGAGGGTAGGACCGTAGGATTCATGGATCATCTGAAAGAAACTCAAGTCAATCCAGCCAAAAATAAACAGTTTGAATATTCAGGCAGCAGAAATGACAATATGAAAGGCTGACTGACAAATAAAAATTCAGTATATGCATCAACACACAAGAAAACAGAAAGGTCACGGTAAAACAAAATGTCAGGTCACGTGCTCGTATTCGGGATGCCACTGTCAACATTTCCTAGCAATATTATGAAGTTCTTCTAGTCACCAGCTTTTATACCGAAGTAACAATGCCAACCAGTCAACTGTTGCCAGCACTGGCATGGATAACTCAGACAGGCTCAAAGAACAAAAGTACACATTTTTCGGAAGACTTACTAGTTAAATTGTTTCTGTTACATTCTTTCCTGTTACGGCAGTTTAGGATAGCAAGATCTTCACTGCAAAGTAATGCAACAAAGTGAGAAAATAAAGCATATTACCTTTCAAATATTGAAGTAATTAGATTTTAAAAGGGACCATGTGATTGTATCAGTAAGTTTTCTTGGTAACAAAAGAAGGGGTACAGAGAAGCTCTTTGCAAAATACAGTAAGTGACAACCTTCTGATCGTCGGAAAAACAGGCAGCAATGGAAAAGTGGTGAACATTATCCATATTTTAAAAGTACGACAAAAAATGAGCCACTTTGCCAAAGAATAAACAGACTTATTTGACCAATATTCCCAGTCTCATGTTGATTATTTAAAATGTTCTCCTCTTTAATACAAAGATGCGCAGCTCTTCTGCGTATTTCGAGAAAAAAATATATTTAAAATGTTGCTTACTTGTCAATTGTTCTGCTTGCATTAATTGAAGTTCCGATATAATTTCTACAAAACAGGTTTGCGAACAAGATGATATACTTAATTTAAGAATGAAAATAAATATTAATATACCAAGAGAAGAAACCAAAAAGAAATTCATACATGGGCCACTTCTGACCAGCAGTATTGTTAGGAAGGGTTCCACTAAGAGAAGGATTATATGAAACATCCCTGGGGCATTTATAACAAAATTAAGAAGAGTTAGACATGCATAAAATTGGCACGAAATGAGGAAGAAGATCAACCCCGGATAAATAGGAACTATGTAAATATAAGCTTTATGTAAAGATACTGATGAATTAGAAACATAGAACATTTCACTAGCCAGAAAACCAAAGAGTAGAAAATATCCTTCACACTTCAGGAAAAAAAAAAGTCTGCCAGTACCTATGACTGCTATATACTTCTACACCATATGCTTTATCAAGGTTTACTCTAACGACTCAGTTTTAAGTTTGATCTGACCAAAGTAAAGATTAGAACGTGTAACTCGCTGCTAGCTGACCACAATCCACAGAATATACTTCATACCGTAACAACATGACGGACGGCAGTTATAAATTGATGTGATGCATCCTAATTAAGTTTGCAGCCCATAATTAATAGGAATTTTAATAAAGTGCAAGTCCTATGCTGCACTGTTACGTGGGGAAAGACATATTCGCGGCGTGCACCGAAGCCAAAAGTGGGGTGATCGGCTTTTTTTGTTCGCTGAGTACTAGCCTATCTGCTTGCCATGTCGTTTAGGTTCAGTTTGTTAGCATATTCAGTTAGCATTCAGATTCAGTTAGTTTAGCAGAATTGTTAGGCTAGGACTCTGTATAATGAGCCGAGGAGATTGGAATGAAGGCAAGCAAGAAGTTTAAACCAATTCTATTCTATCTCTATCTGCCTACCTACTCTTCTTAAGCTCGAGGGGAGTATAAACCCTGGTATCCACACCATGCACAAAGTGGATTTGCATGGTAATGAACAATAATACAAAGGACATTCATATCAAAATCCTCTATGTTTCGGATTAAAGCATTAAAACCATATGCTGTCTTGAGAGACCTCTGTACTTTCAGGATAGTGTTCTCAGGCTTAAGGTAGACATCTTAATCACCCCCTGGACTGCTGGGGTATCTACCTAACGACCTTAAGCTCAAAACCTCCACCAGAATCTTACAATATCATCTAAGTAACCCCACAGAACAGTTCCAAAGGCGATTTGCCAAGTAGATTCAATATTTGTTGCCGTCCATCAATCAGTGCAAAGAGTACAGAACAAATGAATAAGTAAAGACTTACAAAGCAACTGACGCTCGAACAATGTCAACAGGCAGATCTCCATCGAAGTTGTTTTCACCTACATATCTTAACGGATGAAATTTCATCAGCAACGTGGGAAACACAAATATCATGGTATTTTTAATGCATAGTATCCTTAGATTCTCAAAATTATACTAGGCACACGTTTCAGCCTAATTCAGTTTCTTGCTTCAGGCATCGCATTTTATTCAAGGATTGGAAAAACTCCAGCTTACATGTATTTGGAGTTCTTATATGGAAGCAATTTTTCGATTGGGCCAGATAAGTTGTTTGATCTCAGATCCCTGCAATGTAAGACACCAAAGCATCTTTAAAAGTCATGACGAAAATGAGTATCAACAAAATAAACAAGTTTAACATTACGAACTTCACTTCTTTCAACAATACATATCTTCCATGTCTGTGCTTAGATGGTAAATGAAACATTTACACCAACAGGTCTTCCTTTTCTTGAGAAAAGAATAAAATCATATATTGATTAACTATCAAGATCACCTAACATGGTTTCTAGTTAATTTAGCCATTAGCATTAGAAATTACTGAAGAGAGGTGTGCATATAATCAATTAATATTGTTTTCCTTTTGAAGCAGATAGACATAAGTAGTTTGAAGACAAACTACAAAATGCATTCGCAACTGTGTAACGTTAAGAAAAATAGCATCCTATTACAGAAGAGCTGTGCTAAAGATCATATCAAAGTATGCAGTTATATTACTATTCAGCATATCAAACAAATGTGTTCTATTCAAGCAGAAGTTTCCCAAAACCCACAGGTAGTTTAGCTTCGACAGGTTTCGGGCGGCAAGCTGGCCCATGAGGCCACATTTCCTCAGAGATCTGTGTAAAAAGACAAGAAATCATGCAGTTTAGTAACCATATTAATCATTAAACTAGACGTAGCCTATAGTTCAGTAGGAGTATAGTGACACTTGACATACAGCGTTGATAGGTTTGTCCAATTCGCTATGAAACCAAAAGAAGAATGGTTTCCACCAAGATCACCAAGCATCCTGTAAGGAAATTCCAACCAAAGATGGCAGCATAAGCTACAAACTGAAAATCAGAATGTTCTATCAAATAGGTATGTTTCTCTAAACAACACGAGAGAAGAAATTTCTCCAGATTAGATGGCTAAAGGTTTAAATACATTTTACTCCGATATTTATTCACCTCTGTTAAGAATACATAAATTAGAATTAATAGAAGGAACCATTAGAGTGACTTACATGCATTCTAGACTAGCCAACTTAGAGAAATCTGTTGGAATAGGTCCTCGAAGTTCCATCCCGTATATTCTCCTAGCAAGATCACACCATTAGTTCTCCAAGATTGAAAAGGAATGAGGGACTGTCCCTATCAAGACAAAGCCAAGTGCTATGCTTACAAATCTGTAAGATTAGCTAAGTTCTGAATAAATTCTGGAACAGGCCCACTAATTTTATTATCAAACATCCACCTGCATAATTAGATACAAAATTAGTTAATACTTCATTTTTAATAGATACCATCTAAGCTAACTTGTTCTGCCTGTGATTTAGACATCAATAAAAAACAATGGTTACTTGGAACATGAAAGAAAAGGAGAAAGAGGGACACTTACAGGGATTGAAGATTTCTTAATAGCGATGATCCAGGAGGGAAAGATCCATTGAGATTGTTATTGTTGAAGTGCCTAGCTATATGGAGAGCATCCAATCAGCCATGCGACATGAGTTTTCCAACAAATATTTTTTACATTAAGACAATTTGCGCAGCAGCAAACCTGAAGGATTAAATCTTCTCATAAGATGTACGATTTCTAAGCACATCACAGAATATATATACTAAACTATAAGACCCAAATTACTACGGCTAGAAACGATCATGGGAATGCAAGATCACACAGGTCAATAGTGTCTTCCTCTTTTTTGTGAGGAAACAAAGGTCAACATTGTGGAATGTGATGTATTAAAAGTCGCTAAACTTACACACTAGGGGTTTCAGTTTAGACTTGCCAGACAAAGTGCAGAAATAAGCATATATTCCTTCAATAATGAATCAATTGTTGCATTCAGATGTATCATCTATGCATTTGTAATGCATCCATAGGTGTGGGATGTAGTGTCGTAGCCTAATTAGGTTCGAAAATAAACATTGTTTTCTCGAAAACGTAGGAGAGCTACGCTTCATTATATTAATAAAAAAGTTCAAAAATAAGTATAATGTAAACAGATTAAGTTATGAGGTCCATGGCGTTCAACAAGAACGATTATCGGTTTGTTCAGTGTGGGAAATTGTAAGAATAATTGCTCCACAGAGAGATTAATCAAATTTATGATCTTGATATAAAGGAACAAGCAGATAGATAATCACCATATTTCCAGTTTAGCAAGACTGGCAACTTCCTGAGGTATTGGACCACTCAAGTTGTTATTACTCAAATCCCTACAGAAAGAAATAGGAAGAATAACACATTATTAACAAGGGCACCGAATTAGAAAAGAATACTGAGGTCAGGTTGTTGCTAAAGTGGTCAGCTAAGAGTTTTTACTACCTTCAGTACAAAGTACATGTCAGGAAGTGAATTTTATAGGTTAATACTTGTCATTTTTGTCTTTCGAGGCAACATTTCTACAAACTATGACTATTAATTGCTTGTCAGTTTAATGGAAGTGGTGTTAGAGGGATCATGATACAATTCATTGGGGCAAATTAAGCCCTGAACTAAAGCATTCGCTCCTTGTTCCATGTGCATATAGCTAAACTGGCAAGAAAATTGGGTAGGAGGACAATAATAGATTTTATAATTTGTGTTCTGATATACATTCCAGAAGGGTCAAATTCAAGTAGTGTTCGATTTAAATGCTCCATATGTGTATGCTAAGATACCAATGCACGCATAAGAAGCATCTAAACTGTCAATGAAGCATTAGTACATTTTGGTCAGAACAAAGGGGCATACCTAAGAGATTCTTTTGGGAGCCCATGAACACCATATTTTAACATGTCTATACAATTCCATGTTTGGGATGAAGTCTTATTTGTAGCCTACTTTTTTCATTGAACAATGGTGTACTCTAAAATAGTTCATCATGGTCCAGTCACAAGCTGCTGATAAACTAGACTAATTAATTACCTACAGAACTCATCTTAACTTAATCACATCTTCCAACGACAGTTACATTCTACTGTTCCCTCGAGTTAGTGATCCAGAAAGATCAACCATAAATTCGAAAACTCACAGAGAGATGAGCTCCGTCAAATTGAAGAGCGCCGGAGGGATCTCCGTGATGTTCCGGTACCCAGTCACATTCCTGCATCATCAAGAACCAGACCGTCAATCACAAGCGCGCTAAGGTTCTGAATACGGGACACAGACGGACAAACGGGAGCAAGGAAAAGACTACGCACAGGTGCGTGACACGGCACAGGTCAGTCTGGTCTTTGGAGCAGCTGCAGTCGATGGAAGCGTTCTTCCCGAACGACTCGAACCAGACGCGCTTCTGGCACGGGTCCTCGGCCGCCAACCCGTCGCCCTCGAGACCCCACTGCTGGAACACCTTGAGCAGGGCAGCCACTGCAGGACAGCAGGAATGCGAGATGCACGATGGGTTACCAGCTGCTGACCAGGATATACAGCTTGAGACACCAGAGGGAGCGAGAAATCGGTACTGTCAGAGGCATCGGTGGACTGCACCACCAGCTGCGGCAGCGGCGGCGGCGGCGGCGGCGGCGGGACGGGCCCGCCTAACTGCGCGGCGGCTCCGGCGAGGAGGAGCAGCAAGGTGGCGACGAAAGCGAGAGGAGGAGGGGCCATGAGCGGCAAGTGGGAGCGCAGCAGCATTGCTGGGTCGCTTCTGCTACCACTACTTGGTAGAGGATGGGGAGGTGGGGGTTGACCTCGAGATCATGCGTGCTCGGTTGGGGAGAGGAGACGAGGTCGCGTGGGTTGGTGTTGACGTGGCCGCAGGGGAGCAGTTCCGCGGCGCGTGGGGGCGGGAAGGATCCGGCCGCCGGCGGGGGATGCGGACAGGAAGAGGTGGGTTGGTTGCCAAGAAGAACGAAACTTGTGTGGATTTAAACACAAAAAACTTCGTGTAAAATGACGAGAGTTTATTCCCGGGTTTTTTTTTTAGAATGACAATGCTTCAGATACGACTGAAGCTGTTAGACTTGTGTAGGACTAGCACAAGTGAATGTGGGACACAACCAGCCTGAATTACAGTGCATTCGCAATGAAATCAGATCGCCGGGTCGTGCATTGAGTTTTTTTTT
>LAPY01000827.1:55854-69748 GCA_000970635.1 Eragrostis tef
GACGACTCGCCGTCGGTGAACGGCAGGCTGCCGTGGCAGAGGAGAAGTCCCGGGGATTCGTGACACGGAGAAAGCGTGCGCGGCGGTGGTGTGCGTTGCAAAGCTGATTTGCTCGCCTTTTTCTTAACAGCTTGAATGAATTTGTTAATAGCCATTCGTTTTCGTTTACTTGAACCACATTTGCGTGTGCTGGTTGGTGATCGTAGCTTTCTAGGAACATGATGAACTTTTGGGTGTGCTGATTATACCTCCTTGTAAAGAGCGGTTCATTCACATCGTGTTTTGACATTTGCCAGTGCCGAGAGACTTTACTGACAAACTCAATTCGAATCTGGAGATCGATTTTCAGCTTCTATAGGTCACACTGGTACAGTAGTACGAAGTGCTTGTACACTAGTACGGTCGAGTATACTACATTTTATTGCAGATTCTTGTCTTAGCAAGCAAGCGCTTGTACACTAGTAGTACAGTCGAGCTCTTGCTCTATCTTGAAGCCATCATTAAGACGTGTAAAGCAGAAGAGATCGTACAATTGCTTGCCGACATCTGTTCATCGCCCTTGTTTCAAAATATTAGGGCAAATAGAATTCTCAACACGACAGGACTCATTCCTGCCCGGCTAACCACTGCTAATATCATTGGTGGCAAAGGAATTAAAATAGGCTGTTAGGATTCAAACTGGGCAAAGATTGTTGCGATTTCTTAACTGACGGTGGTGCAACTGTGCAAGTAATGTGATGTAACAGGAGACGTTATTTAGCTTCCGTGACAGGTACGGTGGATGCATCTGCCGAATTTGGCGCAGATCCTGCAGGAGATCTACTACATTAGCAGTACATGCGCCAACAAAAAGCTGCAACAATTAGATTAGGAAAACGAGCCGCAAGAATAAAAACAACAGACGTGCCACGGCTCATTACTTGGACCGGAGTGTTCTGAATCGCGCGAGAGCGATGGATGTGTTTATCGTGTAGCACCCCGCGCTTAAATCGCTGCGACTGCACCCGCATGTGAGGCGCTGGTCCTAAGTATGTGTGGTTATGTGTCCGCATCTGCTATTAAATTGACAGCAAGTACTAATCTTTCAATGGGATGGCTGGATGCCTCGCCATCTAAGTGTGCATTCAGTATGGCTTTGCACAATTGTGTGAAAAGCCCTGCTCTTGCTTGGCTTTGGCATATTTGGACAATGGGTTAGTTTGCCGTGTTAATTCAGTGGGGATAGGTCTCATCGATCTGATTTATCACCTAACATCATTTAATAGACGCAGAAAAAATGTTGTACTCCATACGACAAAAGGTAAAGGCTATGTACAAATCAAAACCAGTGTTTAGAAAAAAAATCGTGTGAACTTGTGGAGTAATTGAATTGGTTCAAAAGACTTTCTTGGGGTTCAAAGGGTTAACTTGTAGTAGAATCTAACCATCCATGACTCCTTTTTTTTTTTAGATGAACCATCCGTAACTTTAGCAGGTGTATGCAAGGTGGCAAATGGAGGTAATAAAGCTTTTGAGTGATGTTTACTACTAGAGCAGTGGAAGCAACTATTCAAAAAATTTATCAAAAAAAAAAACAACCAAAAAAAGTATTCAAGAATGATGCTGATGTTACACACTGCACTTGCTCAATCAGTCCGATGTTGACTCTGAAGGATCATGGGGAGTAGAAGTATCAGATAACGCACCGAGAAAAACTCAACGGTGCGCTAGATCATGCTTTCCGTACATCCTGATAAACTTGAGGAACATAGAATCGGACGAAGCTTGTCGGCTAAAGCTTACGAATTTCAAAGAAAAAGTTGGTATGAAATGGGAAAATTTTCAGATTGCTGGTGGACACTGACTTTGTGAAATTAGCTGTTGGACACTGAAAAAAAGTTGATTTGGCTGCCGAACACCATCAAAGTATGGAAATTAGCCGATAGTCACTATAACATAAGAAAAGGGTTGTTACGAATTTTGTATCTCGATGTATATAACACACGACGATTTGAAGTTTTGCATATGTATGTAGTGTTGCATTCTCTAACTATGTGTTCTCTTAATTTTTTTTTTGATTGTTTGCATAACTTTTCGACTTGAAGATATTTATTTTTCAGAATAAACTATGCAAACAGTCAATAAAAATTTTGAAAAAAAAAACACGTCATTAAAGATTGGAACAATACATACTTATGCAAATTTTCAAGTCATCATGTTCTATGTACATTGAGATAAACAAATCACAATAACCCTTCTACCACGTTATAGTGTCCAGTAGCTAATTTCCGCGTTTTGATAGTGTCCGGCAGCCAAATCAAATTTTTTCAGTGTCCAGCAGCCAATTCCACAAAGTCACAGTGTCTACCAGCAAATTTGGCCTTGAATAAACAGCAGCTGAATGTTCGATTTCTAGGTGTCAAGTGATGCAAAGTGCAAACATTGTTAATTCATCCTTTGTAATATCTTTATTAAACCTTAATATTCTGTGCATAATAAGCCAGTGTGAGCTGGATTAGAAAAACAAATAATTACATTGGAGGAAAAACAAAACATGATACAACATACTTCTTTGCTGCTTGAAATGAGGGAGGCAGAAATTTTGGTTACCCTCAAGTGTGATATACAACATATGAATACATTTGGACAAAACTGAAGATATATCATTAATCACTGACATATACTGTACAATATAAAGCAAGAATGAATGGCCAAAACTACTAGCAGTGTACACGAAACACTAACAGGCAAGCAGAAGTGAGAAATGGTTAAAATCTAGAGAGAGAAGAAAAAAACACGCCTTGCCTGCAGCACTTAGAGCAACCGCAACAATATACACAGGTGGCACTACAACCCAGCAGGAAAGTTGCTGATTTGCCCTTGTTCCAGTCTGTCCTCACCATTGACTTTGTAAGACATGCGGATACGCATTGCAAGTGGTTTCTACACAACAAATAATTCAAAGTCAGTTTGTCAGAATGGTACATTCAACTACAAAATTTGCACATAAGCCAACTATTCATCAACATTCAGGGCCTTGGTGAAAAGTATCGTCATCCGAATGGATGATAATAAGGCTGATCAGGATAAGCTCTGCCCATGAATTGAATGTTTTGTCTGACACTGCGCAGCACTGGGTTGGCATATAAACAGCAAAACAAGTTCCAGAGACACTAGGTCACCAGCAAAGCCGAAATAGTAATACACATAAGACAGCAACATACTTAGAATGATTAAAGCTCACTTACATCAAGTAGAATTAGCAAAGTGCACAAAAAAAAAGGTACTATTCCTGACAGGGCAAAAACAACATATTTATAGATCATATACAGTGGTTGTTGAATGAGCTAACAGTCCATCAGTCCTTTTGTGCTCCAACTAATACAATCGCTTCTAGCATAGATATTTATGGGCAGTGTCCAGTGTCTACATTGCATATATATAACTCACATAAAAATTGTTCAAACTTTCCTACCCAGTATATTTTTCCACTCCCAGCCACTCCAGCTTGTAGAATTAATAGCAAATGACAAGGAAAGTGTATCTAAGCACATAAATTGCACACATGTATAGTGTATCATATCCAGAATCATAATCATTTCATCATCAGATTTAGTTACAAACTACATATAGTAGAAACTGTGTATTCTACTCAAGTGAGCGGAAATATCACTAACTTATTATATATATAAAAAAGAAATGTATCAGAAAAAAAGGAGACATGCAAAAGGCAGCTAAACTTGACAACCAAGTTCTCTCTTGCTTTATAATAATTTCAAGTACCATGCATAAACTCGGTTCAATAGGCACTTTCAATCTTATTAAAGAAGTTCAGAAGTAACAGAAAAGGACCAGAAGAGGTTACGAGACATTAAGGAAAAACATATTGAAGTACCTGTCCATGCTGGTTGTTAGTGACGCTGAGGCTTTGGGAAATTGAACCATTTCCACTGGCAGGAAGAGTGCTGCTGTTGGCTGGGTCCAAACGCAACTGGATGAACTGAAACACAGATTTGTACAAGACAAGTGAAAACCTAAAGTAAGAGAACTACGACCTTTTTAATGTCAGTTTATGAAAGCAAATTTCAGTAATGATGGCAAATATCCAAACATTTCCGAAGTATCCTGATTCTTCTCATGCCCTTGCAATTTGAGAACAATTTTTATTGACATGTTTACTAACCAACACAACATTAAATATAATAGTGATGTGTGAATAATGATTTCTCAGTACTTTCAAAATGAAGGCACCGAGCTCGATGTATCAGCAAAAACAAAAGGTAAAAAATGGCAGGAATCATGGATGGATTTTGATTCAATGAATCAGTTGAATGATTATAGCTCTACAACAAATAAACTGAACAAACAATAGTTGCTATAGTAAACTGAACAAAACATAGTTGCTACGTAAGTTTGGTTATTCATCAAAAGCTCCATGGTCCAAGGGGAATATTACCTTTGGAACAGCTGCCTGAAAGATGAAATCCGTGAATGTAGTAGTAGTTAAATTTGTAAAGCTGGCATTAATTGCAGTCTCCTGAGGCTTTCCAGATTGCTTTTTGAAACTGAATGTGATCCTCAAGGTTGCACTCTGGAAAGCTGTGATTGACGGGTAAGCTGCATTCTCATCTGCTGAGCAGGAAATAACATTTAAGAAATGTTACATAATCACTAGGCAAACGTAAAAGCTACCTTCAAAAGTTACATTGAATTTGATACGGAATGCATCGTGTACGAGAAAAATACAGAATGCAGAATCAAACTCAGAGTGACAATATGTGCTAGAAAATCAAGTAATAGTAGCCTGACCAGAAAGAGATGGACTTGATGACAAACCATCGAGAAGATCCACAACTTGGGGTGTAACAGGAGCAGGTTTAGTCTCTGCTGCATGGTATTTAGAAACTAAGCATTAATGGCAAACAGTAAAATGACAATACTATCATCCCATTATTTTTACCCTTACCAGGAGGGCTAAAGTTGGATGTTGGTGGGCCATTTTGTACAGGAGATGAACCAATAGATAGAAGATCCATCAGAATATCCGTGCTTGCAGAGGGAGCTCCACCTAGACAGAGAGCAGAAACAAACACGTAAGCACTTGAACCAACAATGTCACCACAACTTGAACTACTAATGTCACCACAAATGTTATAATAAATGGCTTAATTCCTCTCAGCAATCTCAACTTTTTAGTTTAACCTAATATCTTCATCTTGGGCCTTTACCCCCACCTACAGGTTAACCTTTCAGTTTTTTTTTTTCTTTATTCAGCTTGGTCTTTTGCCACCACATACAGGTTCTACCTTTCTGCAACCTCTCTTTAATTTCTAAATGAAATTTTAAAACAGTAGGGGCCTCCCCTCCCCTACACCTACAGTATAGGCGGATAAAGATATGTTATCAACAACAGTATAATCAAGGAATTAACATAAGATCCTATTTACGAAAGATTAAGCCACTTGGAAATGTCATGACCTCAAATCATCCCAAACATGATATGTTTAAGACAGTTTCATGCCATGTATAAAGCAGCAAAGCATACACTATTACTGACTTAAATGAACACAAAATTGAAGCATAAATTGCTTCACAAGCAGAAAAGAAACAGAAGCAAATCCTTATCAAAAGAAGATAGTAAAGACCTGAAGGAGATGAATCAACCAACCCAATGCCCAAAAGGTCCTGTAGAAAATCATTAGGTGCTGCAGCAGGGGCTGAAGTAGTCACTGGGGCATCATCACTTAAATCAAGCAAATCGGCTAACGGAGCTGCTGGTGGTTTTCCTACACCATTCGGAAGTTTAAGTGGGTCTCCAGGAGTGGCAGCTCGAGCAGGTTTTACTGATGAAATCGTGGCCTGTGTAGAAGCAGCTCTCTTCATCAAATAATTAGCTTCATCCAATACAGGCATCCGTTCAAGCAAAGAGGATCTGCACATACATCAGCATTGTCAAAGTGTACTTTTCACCAAAAAAAAAAACACCACGCTAATATAAAAGGTATCCACATTAATGCAACTTTTGGCACTCACTTTATTGACTGATGTCTTTGTATAATGGAACTGAATTCTACTGATCTTTGCTGCAGTTCAAGAACGGTGTTTCCTTTATTCTGTGCAACTATTTCTTTTATCCTCCTGGCATACAGTAACAAAAAATGATTGATGAAACTGCACAACCATCTAAGAATATACCAAACAAAACCACCTGCAGGTATTAGAAAACAAAGTAGCAAGGGAATATAGGCTTGACAAAATTGGCTTTGTATGTAACAAAGTATTGTAAATTGAAGAATGGATGGTGTATTAATAAGTTCAGAGCCAGATACCAACAAAATCAATTAACCAAAAAAAAGTGATCCACAGTCAGTACAGAAGTTTGGAAATGATTTATTATTTCAACAAATTAATCAAGTGTTTTCCTGTTTATTGGACCACTTTCTTATTAGCAAACTTGTATGATTGACAACCACAGATGGGTCATGCACAAATACAAATAAGTTACAACAAATTCCAAGTGTTTGACAGCAACTATACCACAGGGTCAGTCAATAATAACTTACTCTGAAGTTGGTGGAAACCGGGAGGAAAGCTTCAAAAGAGAGACAAGACACATGGCCCTAGTTGTAACATCTGCAGAGTAGCGCTTAAGCGCAATTTCTACAGCATCCACAGCATCAGATTCTGTTACCTGAACAAGATCAGAAATTGGCCAACCATTTGACAACAGGAAACTTGAGCAATGTTCATAAATGAAACAAAGAAAAGACATGCAGTAGAAGAGTGCAGATCCATAAACTTGACAAATGAAAAGGTCTGCAGTCAACCATATACGGAAATGATCATGTAGCTTTTCCTGATGACATCAATGTTGCCAACATACGTAGTGAATGCATTGATCATAAGGGTGGACATTGTAAGAACTAAGAAGATTAAAGTTGATCCTGGCGTTATCAGCTTCCGAAAGTAACAAGAATGTAATGATACAAAATGGAATAACTGCAGTAGCAGAAAGTGCAACACTAAAAACAGAATACTGCTGAGAACTGTTAACTCACCGTGATTGGCTCCTCCATATCCAGCATGCTAATATTGTTGACCAGCATTTCTCCATATTCACCGATGCACCAAACAGCTACCCTAACTAAACTTTCCTAATAAACATAAAAATATAAGAGACTTTGCATATCAGATACAGAGTTCAATAGAATACATTACAAGTAACACAAATTACTTCTATGTACCTGTTCACCACATGCTAGCAACGCCTTATACAATGATCTGACTGAGTATCCTTGAAGTTCAGATGCGTTACTCATTAGAACTATAAGAGCATGCCACACATCATCCTTCACGTAATTTCCAGCCTGTGGATTTAATAGGGTATATCAATATGCATCTATTCAAATTACCTATGCAAGAGATTATGCTCTTGCATTTACAGTAATAGATTAAGTTGGCCCCAAGGGGAATGATATAGCACAAATGTGAAAAATGAATATGTGCGCTTATTTGGAAATTGGTACTATGGTCTTGAGTTTGAACTTATTCTGCCATTTAAAAGGTAAATTTTCCCGAATGGGGCAGGTGCAGGAGTTGTGAGGATTTGATTACAGGCAGTGCATAGATCAAAATTTGTTCCCAAACATGTGAGGATTTGTTCCCAAGCATTTGTTCTGCTGCTAATTTTTAATAGTGGCCATTGATCATGATCAAATATACTGTGTGTGGCAGCTACAACAAATATAAATATTATGTTTCTTAAACAGTTGCTTATAATTGGGTACGTTCAGAAAACAAACTTTGGCGAAACAATACCGTAACTAGTCAATAAAGAAGCTATAGACTTTGAATACACCCATAACTAGCAAAGAATATAGTTGCAGGCACTAATAGCAGGACATAAAAAATAAAGATACAGATACCGAAGGAAAGTACAGAAGGGGTTAGTAATTGTACTTCACATACCAGCGATAGAACCCTGAACAACTGGTCTAAATACCATAGCTTGTCCTGGGAAAACCTATCAAAAAGCCAAAACATTATTTACCATAAATCAACATGAGACCAACAAAAAGGTAGCCAACATGAACTTTAAACATTCCATCAATCGCAGATATGAATCAAAAATAAATAAATAACTCAAATGTGATGTGGTTAAGCAGCGCAATTGGGGTAAATATGTAAACTGCTTCGTGTGGTGTACACCCTCGAAAGGAATAAAGGAATGAAAGCACAGCAAAATAAAACAGTCCTGAAAGCTATGCATCAAAGTACAATGCAGTAACATGAACTAAAAGACTGTCACTGACACAATACAAAAGAAAGTATATTGATAGTGATGTATCGTTATATTTTGGTAACGTCCTCTTTGCTTAATTTATATGGGCAAGATCATAAGATGTCATGACTGGAAAAGGCTATTACTTGATTGAAAATAATATGATGCCACATAAAACAACATGTTTTTCAGGCTCCATTATCTTTTCCTCTATCTGGGCGAGTAGAGAATACAATTGAACAAATAGTAAGTTACATGTTGGCCCATACCCGGGAGCCATGGCCCAACCGGAGGAATTCTTGCTGCACCCCAAAAGCTAGCCCAAGAGGTGAGAGACTCCTCCCACTTTAAGTTGGTCCAACCCTCCCCCCACAACCAATGTGGGACTATTTTCAACAATCTCCCCCGTCACACATTGGTGCCGCACTATGCTTGACCGGCCTCACACAGGCTCACGGGACACACCCGACCGGCCTCAGGCTGGTTCCACTCAGCACTGGCCCCACACCACTCTCCCGTGTGCACGGGCTGAGATTGTCGGCCTGGCTGATACCACTGTTGGCCCATACCCGGGAGCCATGGCCCAACCGGAGGAATTCTTGCTGCACCCCAAAAGCTAGCCCAAGAGGTGAGAGACTCCTCCCACTTTAAGTTGGTCCAACCCTCCCCCCACAACCAATGTGGGACTATTTTCAACATTACAGTGATCAAGATTCCGAATAACTGTACAACTTACTTTTCAACTATTGAACATATCTTGGCAGTGAGGTCTTCCTTGAAATCTTGATCACTCACTTCAAGGTAATCAACAAGCTCCTTAGTCAAAGACTTAACATTTGCATCATTAACAAGTAGGTAAACAAGTTCCAGCGCCCTTTTGCGAATAGAGACATCTGCATCCTGATATGCCGGAGAAAATGCATAAGTACAACTTTTTTTGCAGACTCAAATGGCCGCTTGTGGAACTCAGAAGAATGCTGCGGAAGCAGTCAACATATGCCCGCATCAGTATCGGTCTTTAAATAGATAGGTCAGATAAAATGTTGCTTTTTTTCCCTCGAACACACAGGGAGCTGTGTATCATTGCATTAATAGAAGAAGACTAAAACTACAGATGAGACAACCAACACACACCCACAGTTTCTCGGATTACATTCGCACATTTTACACAAATAAAACTACCCGGCCTCTAAAGAATAATGACTGTTGGCCCATACCCGGGAGCCATGGCCCAACCGGAGGAATTCTTGCTGCACCCCAAAAGCTAGCCCAAGAGGTGAGAGACTCCTCCCACTTTAAGTTGGTCCAACCCTCCCCCCACAACCAATGTGGGACTATTTTCAACAATCTCCCCCGTCACACATTGGTGCCGCACTATGCTTGACCGGCCTCACACAGGCTCACGGGACACACCCGACCGGCCTCAGGCTTACGGGCACACACCCGGTTCCACTCAGCACTGGCCCCACACCACTCTCCCGTGTGCACGGGCTGAGATTGTCGGCCTGGCTGATACCACTGTTGGCCCATACCCGGGAGCCATGGCCCAACCGGAGGAATTCTTGCTGCACCCCAAAAGCTAGCCCAAGAGGTGAGAGACTCCTCCCACTTTAAGTTGGTCCAACCCTCCCCCCACAACCAATGTGGGACTATTTTCAACAATCTCCCCCGTCACACATTGGTGCCGCACCAGTGAGGTCTTCCTTGAAATCTTGATCACTCACTTCAAGGTAATCAACAAGCTCCTTAGTCAAAGACTTAACATTTGCATCATTAACAAGTAGGTAAACAAGTTCCAGCGCCCTTTTGCGAATAGAGACATCTGCATCCTGATATGCCGGAGAAAGTGCATAAGTACAACTTTTTTTAAAAAAAAAAGTGTAAGTGACAGACGAATAGCACAAATCCCTAAACAGTAAAGACATAGATGAGAAATACGTTGAGGCCGTTCTTTCATATGTATGGATATCAGTGTACATAATCGCCTATATATTGATGGAATGCAGATATAAGCACCCTTATATGAGCAAACTATCTTAACTTAACACTGTTCCGAAATTGTGCAACTTTTACTGCTGAAGAGTGCCAAACGGTACAAATACATAAAGTTACAAATGAGTGGAAAGTTTACATGGTTACCTTGACGCACTCTAAGATTGTCGCCCTGTGCCTCTGCACAGCTTGTGTGTCCACAGCAATGGCCTTCATAAGCATGTTAAGGGCAACATATCTGAAAAGGCAATGTGCACAGCAAGAATTTTAGTAATTGTGAGCCCCATTCGTTCTTTTTATCAGAATAATAGTGACATAATCACCCTAGATGTCAATATTAAATACCTTGCACATCAAACTGAAAATAAATTAATTGAAAAAAAATATTCACCCTTTTTGTCTTTTTTTTTAAAAAAAACAGTGTTTGTTGTATCAGATGCCTGAGAGAAAAGAGCAAGTTTACCTTATGTTGTTATCACGGTTAGACAAGAATCTACCCAAAATATTGATTGCCAGCACACGTAAACCACTAGTAGCTTCAATACCCATTATGGTCTCAACGCATTCATATAAAATAGCATTTCCAGCATTCTTATTAGACTCGGTTTTCGTTGCAACCTGGAAAAGCAGCCAAGCATTAATAATGCACCAAAAAATACAAGTAATAACGAGTGTAAAGATGACCAAGGATTTTTCTTAGAGAAGCACTCCAAGGAGAGGCAAACAGCAAGAACTCACTGGGCAAGCATGACTTTAAATTTAACTATAAATTAAAGTCTGGAAGATGGCATGAACAATTGGAATTAGATCAGTTTCTATGTAGATGCTGTGAGGCATCTTTTTAGTTTGTCAGTGTAATAATAAAGTCCTCGTTAGCAAGTGCTTTGCATCAAACCCCGCCGTCTTAAGAGCTTGCTAGTATCCAAAAAAACAATTATTTCTTAAAAAGAAATGAAAGCAGTGCTTCTGCTCTGTATTGGCAACTGGTCAGTTCATATTGCTATACAGTCCTGAATGATATTGTACGATGTACGTTGTGGTAATTTTTTTTCCATAAAGAAAAATGGTTCTGATTGTTATATAATGCCATGTGCTTGTATGGTGAATATTCGATCTGGTGTAAAGTGAAAGATGAAAAAAAAAATCACCTGGGCAAGAATATCATTAATATATTCACTGGAATCCGCATTTCCTTGGCTAAGTGTTCGCATGAGTTTAAGCACCCGGACGTGCAAGAATGGATCCGTAATGCCAGCAATGTCATATTCAGGAGCATATGAACTGTTGGACACATCTCTCAGTATTCGGACCAAACCCTCGAGGCAGTTCTGCAACAACAAAGCTCTGTCAGACCACTTGCTGCCATACATGAATATGCATCATGATGTCATCGTCTTGAAACAATTTCTAAAAATTCAATTATCAGGTATAACACAAAAAATCCAGGCGGATTGGCTGCATGCAAAGCAGGGGCCACACTCCTGTAGCAATGATTGAAATGGAACCTTGTGTTAATTAGAACATGAAAGATCTGAAGGAGGCAAGGAGCAAGGGCTAAATTTGAGATTTATGAGTTCCAATCTGAACCATAAAGAGCCGGTGGTAGTGTGGTGATTAAAAGAGGGGAGATGAGCAGAGGCTGTCAGCAACCCAGTGTCATCAATCAAGTCATCTGATGAAGTATATGGTACAAGTATAGCCACCAACGTTTCTTTGTGAACAGCTTCCCAGATAGAAGAAAGATTAAAAGCGCAAACGTGCTTCCAGCATTTAGTGAGAAACTAAGAACTACTTCTTGCTCTTAATCAAATATTGAAACGTGTGCTTCACTGCATCCATTGTTAACACTTCTTATTGAGGCTATTACACACAAGCTTTTCGGCGTAGATAACAGAAAACTAAAGAATAGTTTATATACATCAACATGTTCCTGTGTGCTCTTATGGATGTCTGAGGAGCTCAAAAATACATATTTCATTAAGGCAAGTGTGAAAAATGGTATGGAAGGGCTAATCAACAGTACCTGACACTTCAAAGATGGCAAAAGATACTAAAGGACTAAGGGTACAGCTTCAAATGGGACTCTCTCTAGGATGCAATGAAGATAAGAAAGGTTGCGCTTTCTCATCTCAAATATAAACTCAATATTGTAAATAAAACAAGCATAAACTTGTCATAATAATAAAAGGCAGTTGTTATCTAACGTCAAGTCTACAAGCATAATGCGTATTGAAGTAATGAACTGTTACTGCCATGCATTGTACCTTCCTCAAGTACTCCAATGCATCATCGCTGGCTTTACAGAGTTCCGTGCAAAGCTGGACAGCAGATATCAGAACACCATGATGTTTCTCCTTCAGTAATGATGCAGCAGTGCCCATGAAGTTTTCAGCCAAGTCTGGAACTTTTCTTACAATCCTTATAGAGCACAAAGCGGCCTGTAAAATAGCAAAAGCTAGGCAATCAACAAGACTTTTCACATGTTTCAAAGCTAACCAGAGACAGGGAGGGAGGGAGGTTGGCGGGTGGGAGCGGGGTATTGTCAATTACGAATTTAGAGAAGGTAGGTTAACCCATGTGTCTGAGCATAGTGCTGGGAGTATTATGGTTTAAAAAATAACAAAGAAAACAATCAACACTAGGCCATTGCAATGTAGAGCATCCTGATAGTAACTCGTTCATATTTAGAATCTGAAGAACCAAAGCGGCTGTCTCTGGAATGGGAATAACGCCATATTGCACAGAAGATCTTTTCTAAGGACTAAACTATCAGGTTAAAGTGATTACCTTCTTCTTTGTATTAGGGTCTCTATTTTGCAACAGCCTCTCCACTTCAGGCGCTAGATCACGCGCCATTTCAGCAGAACAAATGTTGCCTAGGGCACAGAGTGCGAGCCCCACAATGAACTGGTTTGAGTGGTTAAGATCTCTGCCCACGTTAAGTACTACCAAATACTCAAAGCTCAGCATGGCATTATCAACAGAAACATCGATAGCACATAACAGCAGCGTCAAACACAAATGGTAAGCTTATGCATGGCAGGATACTGCTTGAGGGAGTTGGTGACGAGCATGAGGACCTCCTGCCGCTCGTCCAGCAGCAGCATGAGGCCAAGGTAGCCGATGCGCTTCTCAGGGAACCCCGCGGCGGCAATGAGCTTGAGGCACTCCATCTGGCCGAAGTGGGTGGGGTACCCGAGCATGTGGATGAACATAAGCTTGGCCATGTTCCGGTGTCTGTAGTCCTGATCACCCTCACTGATGGCCGCGCGTATCGCCGCGCACTCCCGCCGTACCACTGCGCGCTCCTCCGCCGCCGTCTTGCACGTGCGTATTGCGCGTATCATGTCCCTGCGAAGCATCGGCCACACGCTGCCACGTTACATCGAGAGCAGATCCGAGTAGGGATGGGTGAGGGTGCGATGAGATGGCCGACTCACCGGAGACGGGTGCCGGAGGAGAAGGGGTTGATAGCGAGGTCCATGGCGAAGTCCTCGACGATCTTCTCGACGGAATCCAGTGCGGGGCGGCGAGGGCCTCACCGCCGCGGAGATGGAAGGCGAGAGAAGGAAGAGGCGACGACGGCCGGGCGGATCTGGGGGCGGGCCGTGGTGACGACGGTGGTGGTGGGAATTGCGAAGA
>LAPY01000827.1:94860-108364 GCA_000970635.1 Eragrostis tef
TTAACTGCGGTGACAACAAGGACAACAAATGTGCATGGTGATGAGCTCATTATTACGACGACAAGTCCGTATGAGCAAGCAGCTTTCGCGTCGAAGACTGATTGGCGTGTCAGAGCCATCTCTGCCACAAACTTGTATCTTCGTGTCAATCACATTTATGTTAATTCTGATGATATAAAGGTCAGCACAGTATTTCTATCTCTTCCAACTCTACATGATTTGTCTGTGCCAGAAATGCTGAATGTTTACTGACTGTGTTTATTTTGACTTCAGGAGACTGGCTACACATACATTATGCCCAAGAACATTTTGAAGAAGTTCATATGCATAGCAGATCTCCGGACACAGATCGCTGGATTCTTGTACGGGGTGCAGCATGGAACTCATCAGATGGTGACTCTGCCGTCTAATCTTCCTGAGCATGAGTTCCTTAACGACCTGGAACCATTGGGATGGATGCATACACAGCCTAATGAAGCTCCACAGCTATCTCCACAGGTTAGATATTGAGTTCTTTAGCAGTGAAAGGATACAAATCTGCCATGGTCCCCAGACTGAATTTATGACTATTTGCTCTGCTTTTTGTAGGATC
Source organism: Eragrostis tef (assembly GCA_000970635.1). Classification (NCBI taxonomy): domain Eukaryota; kingdom Viridiplantae; phylum Streptophyta; class Magnoliopsida; order Poales; family Poaceae; genus Eragrostis; species Eragrostis tef. The sequence continues at coordinate 95,453 of LAPY01000827.1, forward strand.
TCACATCGCATGCGAAAATTCTGGAGAACAACAAGCAGTGGGATGGTGAGAAGTGCATCATTCTGACTTGCAGCTTCACGCCAGGATCTTGCTCATTGACAGCATACAAGCTTACACCAAGTGGCTACGAGTGGGGCCGTAGCAACAAGGACAACGGTAGCAACCCTCATGGTTATCTCCCGACTCACTATGAGAAGGTCCAGATGCTTCTTAGTGACCGTTTCCTTGGGTTCTATATGGTATGTACTGATTTTCAACACTTTTCAGATCTTGCTCCTGTCATAAATCAAATGCTGTAGATGCTTACTTCGATTGTTTCTCCTCCTTACAGGTCCCGGACAATGTTCCTTGGAACTACAACTTCATGGGAGTAAAGCTTGACCCACTGATGAAGTACGCAATGAAGCTTGGCATGCCCCGGGACTTCTACCACGAGGACCACAGGCCGACTCACTTCCTTGAGTTCAGCAACATTGACGAGGGAGAGGTTGCTGAAGGAGATAGGGAGGATACATTCTCATAGGCGGCGCGAAGTTCAGGAGTGGGCATGTTAGCATAGGTTTTAAACCTTCGGCGCACTTCACTCTTTTGAACATAAGTTGTATGAACCTGTAACTTGACGCGACAGTGCCTTATGATGTTTGCCTGTTGCTTGAGCTTGTATACCTTTCTGTTGCAAGCCTCCCCCTGAAACGGGGTAATGTACAAGTGCACGCTTGGATAAAATTTTGCTTCCATAGTTATCTATAAAAACTATAATTTGTTGTGTAAAAACTATAATTTGTTATGTATACCAGACACTGCTCCAATCTCTTCTCCTGGCTAGGCTACGTCACGGCAAATATAAGCCGTTGGATATCTTGCGTTGCTAATCATCTGGAGCTCCCCTCTGCCTTTCGTTACGAGCACGCCACCTCCTCCCGATGGCCGCTCCCGGCGACGTGTTCGCTTCGCTACTCCTCCGTCGACAACTACTTCCAGGTGCGCTGCGGTCACGGTTCTCCCGCTTCCGCCGAGTCTCAGTGTTCCCGACCTCTCCCACATCGTTTTCTCTGACCGAATACCTCCGGTAGTCGCGCCGTTGACGCCCTAAGGCGGTTGGAGGCTTGAGCTGCAGCACAACGGCCTCACGAGCAGCCTGCGCGCCGAGGACCGATGGACTCCATGCACGCGCTCGCCCACCTCGATGTGAGTGGCAACACGCTGTCGGTCTTATGGCACATCTGCTCATTCATGTCATCCAGATCAATCTTCCTCACCGGCAGTGGCGGCCCGCTCAAATCGTTCTGTCGCCATCGACGGTGCCGTGCCGTCACCCCCCTGCGTCCTATTACGTTTTTCCTGTCCCACCTCTTCTGCGTCTCGCGGTAGAGTGAGTGGCAACTCAGCTCGCCAGACCGTGTGTGCGCTTCATGTTTGCGTCTCTTTAGTTTCTGTGTGCTTATTTCTCAGTTATTCGGTTCTCTTTGCTTTGTTGCATATGCATTATCTTCTATTACTTACAGCACCCATCGAAAGTTGTTCGTTGTCTGGAACATGCGCATGGAGGACGAACATACTTATGTAGTGAATTTTGGTTGTTTTGACCTGATGTTGGTTGTGATGTTTGGCACAGCTGAAAGTCTTTCATTTTCAAATGGTAGTTGTTCGATTTGTTTGCGCAATATTTCAGAAAAACATTACGAACTGATCTTGAAGAATTTCTGTTGCACTTCCATCATTTGCCGCGTTGGTACTAACTAGTTGTAGTAGTTATGATTGCTTTCACTATTTTGGTTTTCTGGACAGTCTAAAGTAAACACCTCTTATGTTCGTGTCCATGCCAATTTTAGTTGCTTGCACGCTCCCAATTTTTGTTTTTAGACACGTTGCCTTAGGTTTTGGTTTATGCATTATTGTTCGTTACTTAATTTAATGCATAAACCAAAACCTAAGCCTGCGTATATATATGTTACATAATCAAAAATAGTCAAACGTCAACAATTTAAAACCGGAGGGAGTATTGCTTAATAAACAAGTGACTGATAACAGCAACATACTGAGCATATATATCTCAATTCAGGTCTGAATGAAATAACAACTATCTGCAGGTAGTAATTTGGATCTACAATGCATAAGATAATAGCAAAACATCTGATGCCAAAACATTCTCGGCGCGGCCATAATCATCCAACAAGTTTATTTCATAATGCTCCTTTTACCAGGCACAGAACCACAAAACCACAGATACCCTGCGATGTACTTTTGCTCTATTTAAACATTCGATATATATTAGCATATCCATTGCTTCATACAAAAAAAGTTCCCTCAAATCAATTGTCTAGGACTTAAGGGATCAAAAGAAAAGGTGTCACAGCCAGATACTCTACCACACCATTCATACATTGCTGGTCAGAACACTATTGAGCAGACAACAAACTTCAAATCAGCGGACAGGAAACTTGAAAACAATCCTCTTAGGGTCACCAGGAGAAGCATGAGCAAGTGGAGCAGCACTATAGCTAAGATATATGGCGTCATCTTCCACACCATGTACCCAAACCACATTACGACTCTTGGATATGATTGCATCGTTGGTATACCAATTGTCATCTACTTGACCAAAAAGCGATTCTCCACGGAATACCTTCACAAAATCTGTGTTACGCCCATGGAAACTACGATCTGTTGTATGAATAATTCTACTTCCTTCAGATTCACAGTAAATGCAACGGACTTGCTCCGTCAAACAATACAAACGGCACAACATAAAAGAGATGATAAGAGAAAAGAAACAAATGCACATAAGGCAAGCAAACAGTGCAGAGAATTTCGCAAGACAAGGATCTTTAAACCTTTTTGTGACCTTTTGAGGAACTTAAATTCAAAATATAACAGAACTGCATGGTGCAACAAAACAGAGGCTATGCATTTGGTCTCATACTGGCTTCCATTAGTCTTTATTGCATAAACAAAAAGCTATAATGAACAAATACATTTCTATGGTTACAATTTCATGTGTTACATTAGATGCACTAGCTAATCATATTCCAACCGCTGTCTCCTTTCAGATCCAACAACTCACAGACAATGTGCTTACCCGTAAAATCTAGTATTTAGTTGCAAATAACAAAAGAAATTAGACCAAGACTAGAGCATACCAGCCAATGGATCATGTTTCTTCACAGGGAGACACCAGCAGAAGTTAGTGTCATGATTACCACACTCAGCAAAGAACAGTGTCGCAGCACCGTCTTTTTGCCCTTCGGGAACCGCCAAAAAGTTAATATGAGCATGATGGTATTTGTACGGAGTCCATGGACTATAACCTTTCACTTCTGGGTCCGTGCTGAACTCCGGGCCAGAAACCAACTCATTCGCACCACAGATAACATGAAGCTTGAACGGGGGACCCTACAGACACCGAGATGATAAATGTTGACTGAAATTGCTCATGATAAAAAGAGAGAATTCTTCAACTGAAACATAGGAGCGAATCCAATAGAAGAAACAAACCACCCTACAAACAAAAAGATAAAGCAAAGAAAAAGCACACAACAGTACTACTGCTGACTGCTACAGATCAAGGCCTTCTCCAAATGTCTAATCGACAACTGTATTACTTGTAGCACCACTCAATCTAATCATCACAGAAGACAAATAATTTTGCACTGTTAACTGATTGAAAGACAAGAAAAATATATTTCTTAAACTGAAATATAGGAGTGAGAGCAATAGAAGAAACAGACCGTTGTCACATTGTTGCTGTTGTAAGTGTCCAATGCAGCTTGCACCATTTTGCTAACTCTCTGAAGTTGGCCGAAGAACCTTGACTCGCATTGAGATACATGAGAGAAGGTTGATCTATTCAACTTCAAAAGTGATGAGTCCTGTTTTTTGGGTCTTTTGTCAACAGACGATTCAGTCCGTTGTATCACTCCAGACAGAAAAGCAATATCATCTTTGGAGAGCATGCGATGAACTTTGACTGGGATCAATTCTGAGAACATCAAGAGTTTATTCGGCACATTAGAAGATCCAAGAAACGCTTTCTGGGCAGCAGGACCAGGGTGGAGTGCGGCAGTTGCTGCAGCCGCATATGCTTCGACGACATCGGTGGATGGGGTGCATGCATCAACTGCTGCAAGTTGGATCTCAAAGGTACTAGGTTGGCCTGATCCAATCTGCAATCCACCAGACCAGTCAAGTTTCTTGTTCATTCCAGCTGCCTCGGGTGTGCCCAAAAGGTAAGGATCAGCCACTCGCAAGTCGACTCCTGTCACAATCAGGCGCTGCATAGCTTGGTCAGGCGTGAGACGTGGATAGCGTGTGCACAAGAAGGATATCAGGCCATAGAGTGATCGGGCCGCAACACGCCACAAGCCCTTGGTACTGATCATCTTAAGTGTAACTTGTTGACAATGATGTTGGAGACAGGGTCCAGGGGGCCGTAACAGTAGCCACCACTGAGCATGCTGCGATGGTAGCTGCTGCACAGCTCATCCGTAGGCAGACATCCTAGTGCATTGAGGTAAAACCCATGGATTTTTGCAAGGAGAATTCGTTTCATAGCTGCCCGAGCAGGGGGCAGCTCTTTGCCCACTGGACCGAGAAGGCTAAGCCGTTCCCTAGCGAGCTCCCACGAAACCCTCAGATCAAGTGATGGAGCTGATATCACAATCGCCCTCAGCCGATTCATAGAGCTAAGCGCTGAGCCAAAGTCAGGCCTCGAGCAAGATAACTTAGTTGCCAACCATTTCAGATCAGAAGATGAATATACCTTCCATCCCAGCAGGAAATGATCTGGATCAGGGTGTCGGGCGGCCGCCGCTGCACATCTTAGGGCGGTTTCGACTGCTGCCGGGTTGTTGCAGAGGCAGAAGTTACGCAATCCGCGTCTGATGATGACGAGATGGGCAGCGACGAGGGGGTCCGCCCCGGCAACCTCAAGGTACTTCATCGCCTCTGCTTGGGGGAGGTAGGGGAAGAGATAGGTCAAGAAAGCGACGAGGCCGTTGAGCGACCGCTGGAACTTGTCCTCGGCCTGCTCTTTCCCTGACCCAGCCAGGATGAAGCTATTGACGACGATGTTGCAGGCGGGATCCAAAAGGCCGAAGCAGAGGCCGTCGTCAAGTGTCTCCTTATCCAGCTTCACCCGGCCGTTGATCTTAATCTTCTCAAGAACTGGTTTCGGAACTCTGTCTAGGTGGAATCCGTCCTCCAGGGAGCTTGGCCCATAGATGTGGCTGGCGGAGCCGTCAAGTTTCTTGTTCATTCCAGCTGCCTCGGGTGTGCCCAAAAGGTAAGGATCAGCCACTCGCAAGTCGACTCCTGTCACAATCAGGCGCTGCATAGCTTGGTCAGGCGTGAGACGTGGATAGCGTGTGCACAAGAAGGATATCAGGCCATAGAGTGATCGGGCCGCAACACGCCACAAGCCCTTGGTACTGATCATCTTAAGTGTAACTTGTTGACAATGATGTTGGAGACAGGGTCCAGGGGGCCGTAACAGTAGCCACCACTGAGCATGCTGCGATGGTAGCTGCTGCACAGCTCATCCGTAGGCAGACATCCTAGTGCATTGAGGTAAAACCCATGGATTTTTGCAAGGAGAATTCGTTTCATAGCTGCCCGAGCAGGGGGCAGCTCTTTGCCCACTGGACCGAGAAGGCTAAGCCGTTCCCTAGCGAGCTCCCACGAAACCCTCAGATCAAGTGATGGAGCTGATATCACAATCGCCCTCAGCCGATTCATAGAGCTAAGCGCTGAGCCAAAGTCAGGCCTCGAGCAAGATAACTTAGTTGCCAACCATTTCAGATCAGAAGATGAATATACCTTCCATCCCAGCAGGAAATGATCTGGATCAGGGTGTCGGGCGGCCGCCGCTGCACATCTTAGGGCGGTTTCGACTGCTGCCGGGTTGTTGCAGAGGCAGAAGTTACGCAATCCGCGTCTGATGATGACGAGATGGGCAGCGACGAGGGGGTCCGCCCCGGCAACCTCAAGGTACTTCATCGCCTCTGCTTGGGGGAGGTAGGGGAAGAGATAGGTCAAGAAAGCGACGAGGCCGTTGAGCGACCGCTGGAACTTGTCCTCGGCCTGCTCTTTCCCTGACCCAGCCAGGATGAAGCTATTGACGACGATGTTGCAGGCGGGATCCAAAAGGCCGAAGCAGAGGCCGTCGTCAAGTGTCTCCTTATCCAGCTTCACCCGGCCGTTGATCTTAATCTTCTCAAGAACTGGTTTCGGAACTCTGTCTAGGTGGAATCCGTCCTCCAGGGAGCTTGGCCCATAGATGTGGCTGCCGGAGCCGATGCTCTGCTGGGCGATCTGGGAGGTAAACATCTCCGCAGAATTTTGGGGATGGGAGGAGGAAGGCGAGGGGGAGGCGCTGCGGCGATGTCGGCAGGGTTTGGTTCGGATGGGGATCGGCACGGGAGGCGTGCCGAATCCGATCGTGGGGGCTGGGCTTCTGGTCAGTCAGGCGGAACCCTGGCCCCGCGGCCTTTAGGCCTGGATAGGGTAGACCTCTTGTTGGGCTTGATTTTTTTTTTGAAGGCGGAACGCCCTAAAGGGCTTTGATATTTTCCATTACTATGGAAACATCAGTACATATGCAGAAGGACCCATAACATATACTATAATTTGTTCTAAGGTCTTTCTGAAACAAAAAGAGGACATAAAAGAAAATGCAAATTACACTCAGGTCCTCCTGGCAACTCCTACACCGACGACGGAAGAGCCTCCAGCGCCGCCGCAGAAGCACCCCGCTCCAGAAGATGCAAATCAACTCGGGCTCCAAAACCAAAGCATTTGTCAAGGACGCCTCTATATGAGCCGGAACCAGTTGGTGTGAACGACAAGCCGTCAAGACACCACAGCTAAGAGCAAGTAGGGGAGAGTGGTGTGCATACCTGCTCGCCATCGTTGCCATACCTGCGCAGCCACTCGCCATGACCACGAAAGATCGCAGGACGGGGCCGCAGACGCCACGCGAGGCAGCAGGGGGCCCGGCGGTGTGGTGGTGGCGCTCGGGAACTGGACCTGCGAGAAGAAGGGATCACAGTCTCTGTCGCGTAGATCACCACGCCCGGATCGAGCTCCGCCGCCACCTGCCCCGACCACCTCATGGAGACTACCAGCGACGCCGTGATCTGCAGAAATCAAAAGACGAATTGGATCGAACATATTGGTCAGGGGCGATGGTGTCGCCAATAGCGATGGACGAATCGAGATCGGGTTGAGGACAGGGCTCACCGCGGAGGGGACGCCGGCCTCATGGGATCTGTGAGGAATCAAGAAGGAAATCGGAGAGGAGGAAGGAAATGGAGCGCGTCAAATCCGGGCGAGCACAGCGGCCGGGTAGAAAACCACGCGGGGTGAAAAAAGTTTTAGCAGAGCGCGTCAAATCCGGGCGAGTACAGAGGCCGGGTAGAATCAACGCGGGTGAGAAAAGTTTTAGCGAAGTCAGGTTTTTTTAACGGCAAATGACGCCGACCATTACAGAATGTAATGGCCCCACCTATACTAAAATTTGTATGGCAAGATCAACGGTGATTTAATTAGGCTAATTTTTTATCAACGGTAGATACATAGATGGGGTAGATTCTGGCAGGTGAAAGATGTATTTCTCTCAACTGGTTCTTTAAAGGTTTAGATACTCCAATAAAATTGAGGCCTCTAGCTCGGTAATCAACTGTGAGGCTATTAGAGGACCTTCATGTCCTTAAAAGTGTATCAAACATTTGTGACTATATATATTTGTCAATACATACATTTTAAAAAAAATCCATGGCAAGCACGGGCATCCTGCTAGTATTAACTGAAAGTTTGCATTTATTTGATAATTCCTTGTCTGTTTTAACTGTGCGACCTGTGTGTGTGTGCAGAGCGAGACAACCCTTTGGAGGCTGAAGTTTTTTGCTAGGGAAGCACTGGAACGACAGGACAATGTTGCTTCTGGGAAGATGGACGAAAACGCGAAGAGGAAGAGGGAGATATGCAATGTTCTAGCGAAAAATGCTTCAGAACGAATGAAGAGACAGGCCTAATGATCATTTGGGTCTTCGACACTTCTGATTGTTCAAGATGTTTTGCAGGAATAGCCAATAGTGTTGTGCTTCTTTTTTTCTTTCAAGATCTTTTGACTGTTCTGATTGTTCAGGATGTTTTGCAGGAATAGCCAATAGTGTTGTGCTTCTTTTTTTCTTTCAAGATCTTTTGACTGTTCTGATTGTTCAGGATATTTTTTAGAAGTAGCAACTAGCGATGCAGCTTGTGACAATTTCCTCCAATTTATGGAGTCGCGTATATTGTGTGCATTATCCTATAACAAACCAGTGTTTTCAGTTTTCACAACTCTGATTTGATGGCCAGGCGTTCGGCCCATATTCTCAGCAATCAGCATCGTGAGCAAACCAAAAAAAAAAAAAGAGGTCCCAGCAGCCCGCAAGCATCCTGCGCAGTAGGCAAGTTTAGCAGGCTTTTATGTGTAGGGGAAAAAAAGCCATATTCCTAGCAACCACCAGATTCTGCCTTTCTTGGATAACAGTAACACTGTACCCTGGGCGTGAAATATTGGACAGATTCCCAAAAAGTCCTGACTGCTATCAGTCCAGACATCATGCTTGCAAAAGAACGCCAAAGAGTGTTCCCAGAATCACTCATCAGAACAAAATGCTGCACATGCCCAAACCGAAGTAAAAGAGAAAAAAAAGCATCAAAAGAATGCCAAAGGGCATGGCCCAAGTTCCTTGCCTGATATCAGTCCAGACAGCATGCTTGCAAAAGAATGCCAAAGAGCATGATCCCAGAATCACTCATCAGAACGAAGTGCTGCAGCATGCCCAAACCGAAGTAAAAGAAAAAAAAAACATCAAAAGAATGCCAAAGGGCATGCCTCCAGTTCGGTGTCTGACATAGACAGAACAAGGCAAACAGGGAATATTAAGTTGCAATTTAAAACCTACAATGGCATTCCATTGATCCGGCACCTATGAATTGAGTACATACTATTTTTCCTAGTATTAGCTGCTCCATGACGAGGTAACTGATTTACAAATAACTACTTGCCCCCTGGTTTCATTAAATTCTTGACAATTACTAAAAGCATTCCTGATCTGATACAAGTCAGAAAAGCTTGTCCTATTAAACATGATTTGAAAAATGGCATGCTATAAGCCAAGACAATCAGAAATTATAAATGCTCATGCAACAAGAGATGATCAATGAGCAGCAAATCCAAACACAGTATTGCACCACTCGTGCACTCTAAAACAGAGAGGTGAGGTGAGTTTAAATCTCATTACAGAATTAAATTAATTGTGAAGGATGATAGCCTTTAACTCTCCTGGTCCTAGTTAGCGTTCCCAAAACTAAGAGGTAGCAGCCAGTTCTTAGAGAGAATAAATGAGGGATGAGTCTCACGTTTCATTCTCTCATTTTGCTTAGACTAGCTCTTGAGCAAGATTTAGCAACCTTCTCTCTTTTTTTTTTCTTCAATAAACAATTCCAAAAGTCAGCTTAAAGACAGCCTTTGGAAACCCTCGTACTCGTCCGGGTCCTCCTGGTCGTCCTGGTCCTCCGGGTCCTCCTGGTCGTCCTGGTCCTTCTGGTTGGCCTGGTCCTTCTGGTTGGCCTCCGTGTACTGAATGAACCACTGTCCTTCGTAATTAGACATCCACTGTTTTAGCTTGTCGTTGAAAACCCATCCTTCTTTTAACAGCATTTTGTGTCCTATATCACCATTGAACAATTCCGTGTTGAATTCTAGGTTTTCATAAGCTTCATCTTCATCCTGAAGTATCATCCAACCAGTTGCAACTTCATCTGGATGCCACAGCTTGATCACATTGCTGACAAGTGAATCCTTGGGTATCTTACTCAAACCACCCCTTGCTGCATTAATTGTGCCATCCAGAATCTTTCGTGAACACCAATGTACTCCATACGAATTGATGTAATGAAATCCTTGTTCTCCATCCCTCTCAGCTGCACCTAGCAGCACAGCCATGTGTGCCTCATGGGGCTTATGGGGCAACGACTTCGTGTTGCAATGAAGGAGCTCAGTAAATGTAGGAGGAATGTACCACTCACAATACTGCAGCTTATCAAAAGAATCCCCTGCAACAAACATGCCCATTAGAGGATACCCATCTGCCAGCTCTTCCAGTATTGCCTCGTAATCATCCCCTGGGATCATGGAGACATCTCCAATTTTGTGAACAGATGAACCCTGGACAGGATTGAAGTAAAAATCAAAACCAAAATGGTAACAAAAGCAGCAGCGAAGCTTACAGTCCAAATTGGAATAAACAAGAGACTTTTCATAGAAATCACAAAGGGAAACAAATGGAATAAAGATAAATTAAAAGAAAGTGAAAAGGAACAAAAGTAAATAACAAAATATTTAACAGAAATTCAAAAAAAAAAGAATTTGTCAACAGTAGGCATACCTCCACCTCAATGCCTTCGTTCCTCAGAATCAACAGCATTTTTATCAATTTATGAACAGAATCTTCAGCCATAAGCTGATCTATAGGACCGATACCTGCCATCAATGGATACTTTTGTGCATACTTCTCAGACAATTTTCAGGGCTGAATGACTTTAAAGTGTTAGGCTCCATCCCCTTCTCCAAAGAATTAACTGCATCCAATATCTCCATCCCTTTGCACAATGCATTCGCCAAGCACTCGCCTTGTAAAGAGGAAAAAGAGTGATTCAAGCAATATTTTTTTGAGGCAAAAAGAAAAAAAAGGCTTTTCTAAAACAAGGAACAAAATAGAAGAATACTCACCACCCCTCTGTGTATATACTCCCTGGACAAGAGGAATTCCATTGACTTTAATGTCAGCAATGGAGAAATCCAGGGTATGCCTATCAAAGTACTGGAAAAAAAGCATGCACTGTGAATAAAGGAACAAAACCAAACTAACTCATTCATCTACGATATTAAAAACAAGACAGCCAAAATATGTTGAGAAAAAGGAACAGGAGTTTACCTTCTCTTTGCCACAATCGCAGTCAAATTTCGGAAGGTGGAATAAAAGCTTTTTTCTTGCTTGTTAATGGCACCACATTCATTACAAGTCCAATCCTTAGCTTCTCTTGCTGATCGTGTACCATACTCGAGTTGAAACATGATGATATCTTATTCCTAAAATGGGATAAAAGATAACTGATTTACATAATCCATGATTATAATGCTGCAAAATATAAATTTCATCCTAGTCTGCAATGCCACAAATTTAATAATCATATCGACTGACTGGGAGGGTGCGCTCGCCCAGGTTCGACCCCGGGTGCTGCACCAATTCAGCCTCAGGGGCCTCCCTTGGGGTGTTTTTCTCTCAAAAGCCTCAGCAGGAAAATTAAAATCCTGTACTTGCATCTAAATCAGTTGGCATGTAGAACCACTTTCACAGAAGTTAGACCACTATCCCAGCAAAACTACAACCACTGAAATCTGGATTCCACGACATTAAATTCTATCAACTAAAGCACAAAATCGAAAACAGCAGATATAGCCAAAACACCAGTAGGGGCGTTGGTCACTTATCTTGCATGGGATGAATCCTAAGGAAGACTTTGCAATTCCATACAGTGGAAACTAGGAGTTGCATGTAGTATCAATCCGTAAAAACGAAACAATGCGGGCACAAACAAATACTCTACTTCAATCCTTATAAATCAATTTAATGTTGGGACGAAAAACTTGATCATTGCGATGTCCAAAGTAAAGTTAAGGACCGCTAGAAACGAACGACACCAGATCTGGTCACTTCAGATGAATCAACTGCTTACCGGAATCCTTACCGGAATGGCCACGCTAACTGGCAGAAGGCAGCGCTCGCGTGATGACCAGCGCTCTCGGCGGCTAGGGTTAGGACACTGGTCGGGGGTGGGTGGGGGTGGAAAGGATTGCTGAAGGGAGGAGGTTTATGTATACATGGGAGTCGTGGGCCTAATTCAGGATCCAGCCCAATGTTTTTTTTTGTGTCTCGATCCAGCCCAATTCGTTCAGTAATAAAATGTCGAATTCTTTTTTTATATATATAAAAGATGACATGATAACATAGCACAGAATCTACTTGATTTTAACATTTTCCCTTAGTACTGTAAAAAAGAATAACTCATATCTCACAGAAAAAAAAAGTTTGCTCGTGCATTCATATCACCATCTCACAAAATTTCTACAATTTTTCACAAGATTATGATGACTTGAATGAAACAACAAATCTACCAACGAAATTTCAGTACCTCAGCACATCATTGGGGACACTTTCGAGATCTAATGAAGCATTAACTCAGTAAGAACATTGGTGTTGATGCATTCAATATGAGATCGTAGGTGAAGTAGCAAAATGTTACACTTCACTATGTGTCTTCTGAGCTCAAACTTGGACTACTTCACAAAACCATAGACAAGGGCACAACATGACTATTCCTCTCCAATATGTGCTGTAGCCCCCCCTCTAGCTTGGTAATTCAATTAATCTTGGTCAAAAGAACTTTCAATCCGTAAAGGATGTAATCATGTGATGTTGTGGGTGGTAATCTTCAAAACTTAACCAAAAAATGTTTCAAGCAGATACTTTGAAGCACATACTTCAAGCAACTCTTGATAGATAGCTGTCTGGAGTTTTCTTGTCCATTTGTTGACATGTCAATCTTATATGCACTAAGCTTGTCCTGATATCAGCTTATTAATGCTCCTGATATGGGATCTTTCCCCATATCAAAACCATATGTTGTTTCTTCTTAATTAGTTTGCACTGCTGTTGGCGTAGGATTGAAATTTGTACAAAGATCATTTTTTTTCTTATAACAATAATTAGACTGAAAGATGCTCATGTGTGTGGGTAGTAAGAAATCTATGATGCATTGCTCAGTTTAGGGGGGGGGGGGGGTGTTTCATTTAGTTCGGCTTCG
>LAPY01000828.1:13385-27636 GCA_000970635.1 Eragrostis tef
ACGAGCCGACGAGGCGGACGACGACGACGGGAGCAGCGAGGCCGAGGCGGCGTCCTGGCTCCTCCCCGAGCCCGACAACAGCCACGGGGACAGCGCCGCCGCCGACGCCTTCTTCGCGGACTCGGACGCGTACCTCGGCGTCGATCTCGACTTCGCGCGCTCCATGGACGGCATCAAGGCCATCGGCGTGCCGGTCGCGCCGCCGGAGATGGACCTCGCCGGCGGCGGAGGCGGGTTCTACTACCCGGAACACTCCATCAACCACAGCGTAAGCCTTTGCTGCTCTAGATCTTGTTCCTCAAAAGAAAAGAGGCTTCTTTGAGCGGAGTTGGTTGACATTGCTCTCTCCTTCAATGTTTTACAGTTGTCGTCGTCGGAGGTGGCGGTGGTCCCGGACGCGCTTGCCGCGGCCGCGCCGGCGGCGGTGGCGAGCAAGGGGAAGGAGCGGGAGGCGCGGCTGATGCGGTACCGGGAGAAGCGCAAGAACCGGCGCTTCGACAAGACCATCCGCTACGCGTCTCGCAAGGCGTACGCCGAGACGCGCCCACGCATCAAGGGCCGCTTCGCCAAGCGATGCTCCGACGACGACGACTGCGGCTCGCCCGCCGTCTCGGTGCCCGCGGCGTCCGACGGCGTCGTTCCGTCATTCTGATGAGACCGTACGTCGTCCTCCGTCACCCGGCGACACCGCGGCCGGCCGACTCGGACAGAATTTTGGCGCCTCCAGCAAACCATGCAATGAGTGATGATGATCCGTGTAGCATGAATAATTGTACAGTACTAGTTCGTTGCAGGAACTCAATCGCAGTCGCACGGAACTCCTAAGTCCTCATCATCGATCGTCTGTGTAATCCAGCCTTGTAAATAACCATCTAGGGATGCTTTTTTCCGCACGAGCGCATCTGTAGCCTGTGGATTCCTGGACTCACTGTTCACTGCTTCTTTGCCGCAGCGCAGCATTCGGCTGACAGAAAGATTACGCGCTACCATCTTTGATGAATTACGTGAGGATGAGCGGCCACTACCTTGCCCACTAGTGCTCAGCTCATCAGTGAGCTGAAACATTACGGTGCATCGGTAGCCTGTGGATTGCTGAAACTCGCTGTTCATTGCATAAGCTGCGTCCGGCTCACATCAAAATTATTCGATAGCAGTAGTGTAGCGTTCCCATTTGTTTTACCTGCAATTCGTGATGACGTTCTGAGGGTAGAGCATCAGTAGTCAGCCCATCAATGAACTGAAACATCAGATCCTCCGAAGTGGTTGCAGGTAATTTTTCTCGAGTGAATCAAGAAATGAGATTAAGGCCTCGTTCAAGACGGTTCCAGATTCTCCTAGTAACATTCTGGATTCAGCCTCTCATGAAGCATTTCTCTACTGAATTCAAAAATCACTCTGCAGTCATTTGGGTCATTTGGGAAGGAAGTGAATTAGAATCAGAAGAAATACCCTTTGGCCCGTTTCTCTGTTGTAGTGTAAGATAGAAATGATTCTCCGGCTTATAATTCAAACCACTAGCTGAATAGAACACACGGTTTGAGAGGGATTCAAGCCTTCATCCGAGTCATTTCTTCTATCAAACGGGGCATGATCAATTATACCTTTCCGGATACGTTGATGGCTGCCGGTGATTTTGCAGGTGCGGCCGAGCCGGCCTAGTACAACCACGTGAACCGTAAAGTGTACGCCTACCGCACGGAATTCTCTCTTTGGGCGGGCAAGTGCACCAACAAGTGTCAAGACACCGGAACCCTTCCAAAATCCAACTGCTACGAACCTTTTGGAATAGGGGTGACAGCCTACAGCTCGCGCCACCCGTGACTGAAGAGCCGGCGACACAGTTCCTGCGAGTGATATGCTGCAACTGCACGGCCACACCGGTGTCACGTCGCGTCCATGATCCTGTGCTGGCCAGCACGAGCTAATTTCCATTTGCTGAATGCGTAAAACTTTTTTTCTTTTTTTGAAACGGAATGCGTAAAACTGGTTTAACATGCTACCTCCTTGCCTTCATCTGGCTCGCGAAGGAACAGCTGATGAATCACTAACCAACTCCTAGCCTCCAGATATAAACATGACCGTAAGGGAACACAATGCAACATCACGCAAAGTTAGCAATTTGTGTCCAAATTCCATATAATCTAACAGTACAAAACAATCCCACGAAAAAAGTATGTCTTAACAACTACATGCACTTATCCAGCAAAAAACTAGGCTCCTGCCTCCACAATTGTATCAGCAGGGGTGTTCTTCCAGTAAACACACATATTTGTGAATCCAAAAAAGTGAGTCCTATAGAGTTATAAAGTTGTGCCAAAGTGCATAAGCAAAATATGCCGGGCTCCCCTTACATTTCCAGCTTCTGGAGCAAAGAATTTAGGCATCATTGGCATATGGGGACTCCTCGCGCTGTGGCTGCTGTGCTGGTGACCTGCTATAACTCCGGGCAGGAGGCGGCGGAGGTGATCTACTCTGGCTTCGTGCTGGAGGAGGTGACCTGCTGAAATTCCGCACAGGAGGCGGTGGCGGAGGTGTCCTGCTATAACTCCGCGCACGAGGTGGTGGCGACCTGCTGTCACTTCGAGCACGAGGAGGAGGCGGCGACCTGCTGTAACTGCGAGCACGAGGCGGCGGCGGTGACCTGCTGTAACTGCGAGCACGAGGCGGCTTGGGCTGACGCTCCTGAAACAATCAAGCATTTCAGTTAGAGGAACATTTTAAGTAGATTTCATGCTTCAGTGTGATTTTGCCAACTATATATGCTAAACATCAGTAATCATACAGCAAAAAGTAGAATGTCGCAATGACTGGGCAGATCATCAGACAAGAATACAGAGATCCTCATATAACCATTGAATAATCTACACAACAATTATTACTTAATATTACCTTCGTCCATAGCTTGGGCTCCTCCGATATCTTGGGCTGCGACTTCTGCTACGACTGCGGTGTCTAGGACTCCGGCTACGACGCCGTCCACTGCCCAGGCCTCCAGAACCAATCCGTAAGCGACACTCACGTGCAAAGTGACCATTTTCACCACACTCATAGCACTTCATATCAGAACCTCCATTGCGCTCTCGGCCACGTCCACTACCAGCTTTGGTTGACAACTCAACCCTCCATCCATTCTTGCCTATCAAGAACAAATCAACAAAATAGTTATTCAAAAATAGTTGAAATAAATAAGATTATCATGATAGCTAAAGCACAAACTTGGTTCAATCACTAATAAAAATGGAAAGCGCACAACACTTTATTTGTTAAAGATCAAAGTCTATGAGCTAACTGTTTATTTAAGTCTAGCTCTAAAAATCTTCCAGTTGTGTTTGTTTTCAGGACATGCACCGGAGTAGCACTTGCTATAATGTCAGTAAATATGTGAATTGACAATATGGAGAAGCACCTAAAATTTCACTCACAGTCATGCAACGTATGTTACTTGTTATCAATATTATGTATTGTATACGGATACTGATTAATTCATACTAAAAAAATAGTACAGGTGCCAGGAGCTGGATTGCTGCCACAAGTGAACTAGCAATTAATGTCCCGGACCACAAAAAATCAGGAAACCAATATAAGACCATCAAACATACTCAAAGGTATGAGCTGAATTTACAACACTTGCTAGCTGCAAGATAAGGGAAGGCCCATGTTCACCAGCTAGAGGTAGTAAGAATGTATATACAAGTGCACTAATTGGAATGTTGAGTAGGGTCGGTGAAAACAATGATATGAAGTGCTGTCAATATTCTTTCACACTGTTAACTCATTGAAGCTATGGCTACCACCCTATCCAAGATAAAGCAACTGCAAGAAATGATTGCTGCGAATCTCAAGCTGTTTCTTTTTTATCTTTAAGTTCAAGTTTCATTGCATACTACAGAAAAGAAGTGAGGGCTGCAATATTTTAAAGCTTTGCATGATAAGAAGTAACGTGTAAAGAACAAGCATTCATGACTATTACCATCCAATTCACGAATTGCATCTTGTGCATCCCTGCGGTCATCAAAGTCAAGGAAGGCAAATCCTGGTGGTTTTCGAGCAACCCATACACTGCAATGGACAAAGAAAAATCATCTAATGCACAAAAATCAGCTAAGAAATCATAACGTATGAAGGTCAATACCTTATTCAATATAGAGTAACACTCTTATCAACAGTCAGTCTCATATTCATCAGAAGCCAAAAGACAAACAACCCTATGTTAGGCAAATACAGGAAACAAAGCCTGACCTGATATACTCAACCAGAATACCAGAACTATATACATACGACCTGATACACCCAACCACGGTGCATGTTGCAATTCATGTGTCATTCCACACAAGGTGCAGTCAAACTTTACTAAATATAAGCAAATCTATGTACACTAATAATCAACGGAGTTTATAGGACATTTCAACCAGCTGATAAAAATACTCTCTTCGGTCTATTATTAATGATGTTAGGACAACAAATTTAGTTCACTTTTAGCTTAAAATGGTCTGAAGATAGTCAATAAAAAAACCATAGGAGTATGTCATTTAGGGCGAAGTTTGTCAGAAAGTGTTATTAACTGTGATTGGATTGATGTACACATTTAGTTATACCTTATTGCCACAGCCAGGGTTTTCCTAAACGGTTTAAACGGAAGTATACATCCATCTAAACGGTAGACGATGGAATAACGTGCAGTTTACCCCCTGGTCGGTCCATTAAAAGATTGACCTGTTTATACGGTCAAAGACCGGAAAAAACAGGCAGAACGGTGCTACACGGTCAAAAACACCGTTCAGGACCGACTACTCGCGCATTTAGGATTTGAGGAAGCGAGCAGAAGCTGAAATTGAGCGAGAGCGGGACATGAACTTGTTTGGCAGGCCAGGCAAGGGAAATTTTGGGCAAAGACCGAGACTAGGGTTGGCGCCTGGTCATTTCAATCGTGCGGCCACCACCCAACTGCATCCCTTGCGCGCCCAGCTGCATCCTCATGTGCCCTTTGCTCCGCCGTTGCGTCCTCTGCTCCTCAATGCTGTTGCGCCCTCTGCTTCACCGTCCCAGCCCCAGGTGTCATCATCGTCCTGCCCAGGTGCTGTCAAGCCCATGGCGTCGTAGTCTCCGGGCTGCACCTCTATCTGCTGCAAGCATACCTGCCGCCACCCCTCCAGATACTGCTGTTCTACTTTTTCCCTCATACACCAATGCAAGTTGTGCCAGTGTCAAATTTATCTCGTGGTGCTTGAATGCTTGATAGCTATAGGACAGGAGCACTGATTTGAATGCTTATTTAGTTCTGATTTGAGATATTGTCATGAGCTCTGGTTGCTGATGCTTGCAAATATCAAAGGGTTCAAGCTGGATTCAAGCTCACTTATAAAACGTGTTCATACATATCTACTTATACCTTGAAAAAATTGGCATTCATACGTATATAACTTTGTTCTAGTCTGCTACATTACAAAAATCGTTTAGACGCTAAAGAGCCAAAACGCTAATGAGGCTCAAACGCCCGTGTAGCGTTTGCGTTTTACGAAAAGATTGGTCATAGCGACAGAAATTAAAGGTCAGAAGACGCAACGGTCTATTATTAAACGTGTTCATACATATCTACCTTTGCACCATAATCAGAACTTCATTCTTCAGTATCTCTCACTAATTCATCTACTCTTCAATGTCTCCATATTCACCTAATACCTTCTAGTGCATTATCTTTAATGAAATGTGCACTAGACTAATCCACAAAAGTGCAAAAGGGTATCTTTTAATCTTTCAAAAGAAATCCTACCATTCCAGTGAAAAAAAAAAAGAGAAAAGATCACAAGCCTTTTGAAAAAGGAAGCTCGTCTATGTCTTCAAGTGACCGAAAAAGCAGCTAACACATAACAAGGAGAACTGGAAGTTGGCTTATGCTAGATACAACCTAAAATACGGCTATTAGTGTGGCTAACTAAAAAAAGTTAAGTAAAAGATGCTTTCAACATAAGTTAAAGCTTAACTAGCCAACTTATCTTGCAGAAGCTCAAGTCTTCCAAATTAGGCCTTAGTTACTTGAGCTAATTTCCCGGTACCCTCTTATTCCTCAAACAATATGCATGCATTACACCAAACCCCCCAAGTAAAACCTGACTACTCAACAAACTAACAACCACGTATACACATAAATTGGTCTTAAGTCAGTGCAGCACGATAGCCTTACTGATTTCTACTTCCATAAGCAAATAAATGGGGCATTGCCTGCAGTTCTACAAGTGTATGTGATCCGTGCAGAACCAGAATACACATAAATTGGTCTTAAATCACTGCAGCACGATAGCCCTACTGATTTCTACTTCCATGAGAAAATAAATGGAGCATTGCCTGCAGTTCTACAAGTGTATGCAATGCAGAACCAGAATACCCCATAACCACATGTTATTTAGCATGCTTATAGGGCAAACGAGCGTACGGGCAAGCAAGCGCACAAAGTCCTAGTTCGGCAAAGGCAATCCAGTACTAATAACTTGCGCCGTCAAAAAAGGGGAAAAGAAACAAGCTTTGCACTTCGAAGCAAAAGTGTCATCATCTTACCTCCTCAGAACTCCGAACACGCGGAACTCATCCTCGATCTCCCGCGCCGTCACGCGCGGATCCAGGTTCCCCACATAGACGCGAGCCATGAGCGCAACCCTGCAAGCGGGGGAATTTTTCAAAAAAAAAAAAGGCTCGCAAATCCAATCCGAGGCGCAGCAGCATACACCAAGCTCCACCAAACAAGCTCAAATTTCTTCGATTCACGCCCCCAAAAAAAGAGAAGGATATCGAGATGTGCTGGACTAGGAACTAGAAGCAATGGGGGATCTGAAGCTAACCTGCCTTCGCGCGCGCGTTCCCTCACGGGATTCGGGATTTCGGTCGCGAGAGCGACAGGGCGGCTCTAGGGTTTAAGTGGGCCGGAGGAGAAGAGGGGAGCAACGGGAGGGCAGCGAAGAAGTGTAATTTGAGGTGGAAAGGGTTGACGAGTCGGGGGCTTTTTCGGAATTCTAATTTTAGCTGGAAAGAGGGACCTTCGTTGTTTCCTTGCCTTTGATTGAGGACGGCGTTTGAAGACAAATGAATTTTGGACCATGGTATATTTAGGTTTGGGACACATGCTTTTATTTATTACTGTTTATCTGCTTATTATACAAAAGAGTAAATTTTACAAATCCAGCAAAATTTTGGCTTACTCCCTCCCCGGTTCCACGAAGATCTCTACGTACTTGTCTAGTCCAGGTAGGAGGAATCAAAGATCCTCCGTGTATAGTTACAAACCTACCAAGTATAATGCATATTTCATAAATCCACCAATAATTAGGGTGGAAACCACTATATGTTAAACTTATACCGTATTTCATATCTTGGTTCCACATATCAGTTGCATAGTAAAAATTCGAAATTGTACGAATTGGATGGATGAGCAGCTGACACGTGGGGCCAAAGTATGAGATACGGTATGAGTTGAAAATATTGTGGTTTCTTGAAACAACACCTCAAATTGTTGGTGAGTTTGTGAAACACGCACTATACTTGGTGGGTTTGTAAAATTGCTCTGTACAAAAAGATTATTTTTTATCATTATATTTTAAGATTTATTGTACAATTTTAAGAGTTTGACGAATGATCTTCAAATTTTCGTTTGATAGATGACGTTGGATGGTGTTAGGACATAGGTTGTTAAAATTCCTCTTGAGACCATTTTTTTCTTGAACATTCATTAACATTTCATAACAAGCTTCAAATTATTGGGTAATTAAGAAAATGAAGTCAATATAAACCTCAATATCATTTATTGTTAGAAAAAGATAAATATCGACACTTGTAGTTCTTTTGAACCTCAATAGCAGGATTTGAAGAATCAAGAGATTTTTTTTTTGCGGTGGAAAGGAGCTTTATTAGAATCAACCAGGTTCATTACAGGTCGATGCTACAAGACGATCGGTCACAATCAAGTCCTTAATGCAATCAGGAATCTGAGAAAATGACACACACGATTCACCTAAACGACACGCAAGATGCGCTAACGTATGCGCAACTACATTATGCTCTCTTTCAATCTTGCAAAATTCGACCTCCGCCAACTGCCGACACTCTTCACGAATGTCGCTGATCAGGCCAGCAATCAAAGAGCGATCACAAGCGGCGGCCTTCAGCTTCGACACCACTAGAGCAGCATCTGACTCCAGCGCCATGCTGACCCCCGGCCACCTCGTAGCGAGACGAACCCCATCCAAACAAGCTGACGCTTCCTCCTCCGCATCCCTGTAATGGAAAAGTTTTCTCCATGCCATAAGCAACGGCTGACCGTCAGAATCCCGTATGACCACGCCCAGACCAGCAGCTCCTGTCTGAGCATTGTACGCCCCGTCCACATTAATCTTAAGCGTGCCACGAGATGGAGGCACCCATCTTCTATCTTCTTTAGTCTTCTGTATCAAACTTGGCATCGATAATGTCACAACCTGAGCCTTTTTTTTCCTTCACGAGCATAGTATTGTTGACGGGCCGACAACAGACCATCCATGTATCTCGTTAGGAATAACACTGATCCCTCAATTGACATCTTCTCACATTCCATATTCGCCACAATAGCAAGAGATAAATTTTGACACTTGGTAGTTCTTTTGAAACCTCAATAGCAGGATTTGAAGAATCAAGAGCATCGAGCGTTACACCATGAAAGAGTTGTATATATAACTACGCCAACCGCCTAACAGGAACTTTGTTCAACCATTTTTAATATAAACACTTTTTGGTGATAAGTGTATCTGTTGACCTAAGCTTGTTACAGTACTCCTTGTTTAAAGTATATATAATTAAGATAAACCTTGAGGAAGTTCAAGGTTCATAGTGAGTCGAATCATATTCTATTGATTATTCGTTCGCAAAATGTTCTATTAATTATTTTATATGATGACTTTGGCACCCTGCATTACACGCTTGTGTCATTGTGGATCCTTCGTAGCTTTATGCTAAAATAACTCTAACAGCAAACCATCTGCTGTCGGAATGTCCATATGCATGCAAAAATATGTTCTCTGTCAGCAAATGAGCCATGCCCAACCACCACGGTTTATGAATGAAGGGAGTACACACACTTTTGCTGCTAGTTACTCCCTCTGTATCGACATCAAAAGAAATCCTGTGATAGTACTTGGGAGATTTGGAACGAGCGCAGCATGAGGACTTTTAAGCATCACGAGGTACAGGCAAGTGTCTTGCTCAATAAGAACAATTATGAAGAAGCCAAGTTAACAAAAAGGGTCGAGATCAGCAGCTACTAATTCTAACTGTGCTAGCTCAAACACATAATGTCATTTGAATGAAGTAGAAAAGTACATAATCTCTGACGCTAAAGCTTCAGTAGTAAACCCACTCTAAAAACTTGAGGCATGCATTAAGACCCACCGAAGAAAGCAAAGAAGCCAGTCAAAGCGTCCATTTGCTTCTCCAGACGACGTACTCTCGCTGCCTCCGACGCATGACAACAAGCGCTGGCACGGGGCACTTGAGCGGCACGACTACCGCAGCAGCGGACACAAGCACGCCGAGCGTGGCCGGCGACTGCTGCGACCGTGCTCGAGTCAGTACTGTACCCGGCTTGTGAGGGTGCTTTTACCGCGCGGCCGCCGGCGCTCGCCGCTTGCTTGGTTGCCTGCGCTGCTTGACGAGCCAGCCGCTGCACGATACTCCGAGCCATCAAGTTGGTGCAGAAGAAAACTTGCGCTAGTTTCTCTCTAATTTGAAGCCAATTGTTTCTCTATATTCAAGACGCCGGGGCTGGCCAAATATA
Source organism: Eragrostis tef (assembly GCA_000970635.1). Lineage (NCBI taxonomy): Eukaryota > Viridiplantae > Streptophyta > Magnoliopsida > Poales > Poaceae > Eragrostis > Eragrostis tef. Next base: position 23,179 of record LAPY01000828.1, read on the forward strand.
TAAAGACAAGGTAGTAGCACCCGAGTCGGACACCATGGCGAATTTTCGCAATCGAGTCGGCTTCAGTGCTTCACACACCGAGTCGGATCCTCCTCTGCGGTATCGCTGCCGCACCGACATCACTGACATGTCGATCACGGGAATATCATTTTGTTGTTCTATAAACGGTACCAAGATGAATTTCGTCAAGCCATAACCACATTTGAAAATGAAACTTCACTCAGATTAAATTACTTCCGCTCAGATAAAGTTTAACATCTTCTTTTCCATCTTACGTAGGCATGCAAAAAAGGATGCATCAATAGCGCCCCCCAGCCCCAATAGATCATGACAATAAACCTCAAAGCAGAGTTCACCTACTCAATCAACAAGAATACATATAACAAACCTGGAGCTAACCCAAGATATCATAGATTCTTAGTCATGCGCTAGTAATAAATTCATCACTTCCAGCTTTCCACTACATACTCATTAGTGAATGGCCTGGGGAAAGGAAGACGATATTCTTGATACCTTTTTTTTGGCACCATATAAAGTATGAATAGAGCTGCTCTTTAGCAGCTGCTAGATAGTATCATCATCAGATATTGTTGGGGTACATAGAATGAATGTGGTACATCATATACATGTACATTGATGTTCAGCCCATGCGAACACAGTTGATCAAACACACAGATTTTTGTGTGTTATTGCACGGCCAGCTGAGATCAACTGAAATCAATTGGACTGATTACACAAATAAGATTCTTACAAAATCTCCCCAGGACAACGAATACGAAAAATAATCCCCCTTCACCATCCTCTATTGTCCAAGTAGACTAGAAATTGCAGCCACATATCCAGCTAGCTGCAGAAATGGATAAGCACAAGGTCACACATTAGTAGTCCAGAACTGTTGTTAGCATTCTGGTTTCCAAGTAATTAAGTGTTTAACATCAGTTCACATAGGTATCCATTATAACTTCCTCAAGCAGCAATCAAGTTGTTGGTTATGAACAAAATTTGTATGCTAGAAACTGATTTCCTGCTACATTCAACTAAAGTACCTGCCCCAAGATACCCTTGCCTGTCTGTCCTTCCACCATCAGTCCAGCAGTCAGTCCTATCATTGCCAGTGCACCATTAATAGCTTCTGCTTGACGGCTTCTCTAAAATATAAATCACAATTGATAGGTCAAATTTTGAGTAGTAAGAAAATAAAATAAAATAAAAACTAGAGCATTCGTATAGAAATGCATATTGATTGTGTTCAGAGAAGGAAACGGCAGATAGGTGTTCCAGGATCACAAAGACTAATTAATACTTCTTTTCTCTCGAATACGCTGGAGAGTTGCGTATCTTTGTATTGATAGAGAAGAAAAACGCCGTTACAAACACTGCCACCTCACTCCAGATCGAGCCATGAGAAATTGGACATTGCAGTGAAAAGGAACCAGATCAATAAAACCCTAGAAGGTAAGACCTGACTGAAATGAAGGAAATTAACTATCCCAACTCAACAGCTCGACCCAAACCTAGTGCCCACAGACCTCGCACTCCAGCGAAACACCACACACAAGTGTGTCCATACTTGAAAGCTCTAAGGATTACATTCATGCATGGGTTGATAGTGTTATATAAGAAAATTACTAGTTGTTAACAAAACGTGGAACTGCTATCTTAGGGAGCAAAAACACATATGCATCTCGTATCACCCAAGGACCTGCTATCAGATGGACTTCTTGCTCAGAGTGTCTCCCTAATAGCTCATGTCCATGTGAACATTAACACAATGGACAGTTCGCCTAGGTACATCGTGTTCATATCTTTTTGCAGCTAGGTTAAATGCCTTAGCTGCATGACATGTCATCATGTTTTAGCCCACACAAATAACTATACTAGGAAATCGGAATTTATTTACATCACTGAACCACAAGACATGAGCTATGCCATTTCATAGAAGAAGGTGTCCCCTTATTAAGGTAAAAGAGTTAGGCTACACACTGTTCAGATAATTTGGGAAAACGCGACTAAAAATACGACCATAGCGGGCAAAATACCTAGCCTAGCTAAACAAGGCCAGGAGAACTTCAAACGACCCAGCCCATAATACTTACTAGTGTTTACCTAACTACAAGCTAGGCCTGGGCCCAAACCACCAGCCACTCAAACATAGTAAGGAATTTGGAAGCAAAAAGGAAAAGCGTGAGCAAAAGAAACATAGTTTCATTATCATAAAGATTCCATCCTTTAGCAGATATGATGATTTGATGGAAGTATATAGAACAATATATTCAAGACAGCAATAATGCACCTTGAACTTCTCTCTGGCACGAATTTCTTGCATTTGTTTAGCAGCAAGGCGCTTAGCTTCAAGTGGATCAACCATTACCACATTCTCACCTGAACTTCTTTTACCTTGTGGTGCCTGATTCATATGGATAAAAATATTTTAGCTACCAAACAAGAATATTTAGAATAAGGACTTTCCCCTGGATCAAGATAAGAGATGCATAATGCCCACAGTGCGAAGGCGATATGATGTTCTGCTTGGATATAAGTTTAAGCTAAACTAAACCTGGGCCTATCTTTCTTACAAAAAAAGATAAAGTTAAGTTAATAAACATTACATGTATTAGTAAGAGCAGACTACAACCACCCGAAAATAAATGGCCTATTCAAAAATCCTGATGCATACATCTGCACTAGCAAATGCTACGAAGCTCTGCACGTGGCTTCTCCGATGTAATGCATGTCCTGATTGCTTCTCTTGAGTAGTCCATCTACGAAATGGAAGACAGATAACCGAGAGGTCAATGAAAAAAGTGCGAGTACTATTGATGTTTCACTAAAGCACAGCAACAAATGAGTCTTTAGTGCAATAGGTCAAACCGACTGCTGACACGCACAAGTAATGCTGGTTGCCAACCCAAATGCAAAAGCGGTATTTTAACCGTTGAATGAAATTCCACGAATTCGGTCACTGAATGAAGAACATGTTTTGAGCTTGTATAACTAATCCGGTAGTACATATGGTAGGAATGACAGTCAACTATATCATAATTGTTCTGTTAAAAGTTCTTCAATACGTACTAATTAACAGTTCATACTAAATTCACCGGATTTTTTTTTGAACGTAATTACAGCAAGGGAGGCCCCTGCTGTGTGATTTTTATTGCTTAAAAGTTAAAAGAAAAACACTGTACAAACGAAAGACGGAAACAAAGAGCAGCTACAAAAGCTAATTACATAAATTCACCGGATTGCAGTACTTCATAAGTCAAATGATTTGCTTGCAGGCTACAGACAACGCTAACAGCACTCAAAATTTCATGGAACACCTTGCTTTGAGCTTTAGAGGTTAATGAACCAAAGTAAGGAAATTGGCCGACAACCCAACAAGGCAGACACTGAACTAATGGGGCTACCAAGAAACCAGAGCATACCTGAACACGGACGGAACAGAGGACGGGTGCCCAACCGAGAGGAAGCGAGGGGAGGAAGAGCAAGAGGCAGGAGCAGAGGTCGACGCCGATAAGAAGAGACTGGTGGAGCACGCCATTCTTGCCGGTGCCCGCCTCCTCAGCTCCTCCGGTCCTTTCCTCCCCTCCTCTCCTCTCTTCTATGGACTCTGAACGCCGTCGTCTTCCACCCTCTAGTTTTTCCATTTTTCTTTTCCACCGTGTCGTTGTTATCCTGTTCGTCGCACATTGGCTGGGCCTCTTCATTGGCTTGGGCCGGCCCACGACCAACGGAAGAGAAAGATCACTGCTCTGCTTCGTCAGTGGAACGAACTGGTTGAGGCCGCGACGCCACCAGCAACGTTAGCTTCTGCGTGTGGCCGTGGGCGCGCGCGCGCCATGACGACCGCCACCGCCATCGTCGCCGGCCACGGCCTCGCCCTGCGCCGGAGCCTCCCCCTCCCTAATCCTCCAGGGAGACCCATCTCGCTCTCCCTCTCCTTCCCCGCACGGCCCATCCATCACGCACGCCGCGTGATTGTTCCGGCCGTCCCATCCTCGCGGGCGTGCCAGTGCCGCTCCATCTCCTCCGAGAGCTCCACCGCCGCCTCCGATACCGCCGACGAAGAGGTGAACGAAGAGGAGGAAGAGGAAGAGGAGGAGGAGGTGGACCCTCAGGCAGAGGTGCGCTACCTGGACCCCGACGCGGACCCGGAGGCGATCCGGGAGTGGGAGCTGGACTTCTGCTCGCGGCCCATCCTTGACGCGCGCGGGAAGAAGGTGTGGGAGCTCGTGGTCTGCGACGCCACGCTCTCGCTCCAGTTCACGCGCTACTTCCCCAACAACGCCATCAACAGCGTCACGCTCCGCGACGCGCTGGCCTCCGTCGCCGACGAGCTGGACGTGCCGCTCCCGGACCGCGTCCGCTTCTTCCGGGCCCAGATGCAAACCATCATCACGCGCGCATGCGGCGAGCTGGGCGTCAAGGCCGTGCCCAGCCGGCGGTGCGTGACGCTGC
>LAPY01000828.1:32455-47801 GCA_000970635.1 Eragrostis tef
CGAGGCGGGGTGAGGTGGGCTGGGCGCGAGGTCGCAACCGGGGCGAGCTCGCGTTATCTGCGGCAACAGCGACCAGCGCCGGAGGCGACCTCGCTCGATCTGCAGCGACGGCTACCTGCGGCGGGGGGGGGTCGCCTGAGCGCGGCGGGGGAAGAAGATGTGGTGGGATGCTGAGCAATAATGTCGAGAGTAGTTTGGTCTTTTCACTGATCAGTTCTTTTATTTGGGAACTCCCCCGACCCCTTATATTTTGGGACAGAGAGAGTAGTAAATTACATTTAGGGCCTGTTTGTTTGGGCTCTGGCTATGCCGTCTCTGGCTGTGGCTGTGGCTTCTTTCGAAAACAGCTGTGTCAGCTCCAGCTGTGGCTGTGTGAAATCGTTTGGTAGAACAGCTTTTACTGCAGCTTCACGTGCAACTTTATGGATGAAAGAAGGAATTGTACAAAATGACCCTGGTTAAAGTAGTAAAATAATTTTGATTTTATCCAGCAATATACGTTTGATCTTTGTTGTTTGTGATTGAAAGTATTAAAATGATTAATCAATATAGTAGTGGATTCTAATAACATTTTCCCCCCTAATTAGCTGTACGTTGGGCTGCAGCTTGTGGCCCATTAGTGAGGCCCATCAGAGAGAGCACTGTGAGGGATCGATAGTCTTCTTGCTCCTCGATTCAGTCCACCATGGGCGACCTCACAGAGCTCCAATCAGCATGGGGAGAGGGGGCTGTAGCGGCCAACGAGTTGTGGAATCGAATCCTTGAGGCACCATGGTTCCGTTTGAGCCATCAATTTATGGCGGTAGGGCGGATTCATGGCGGGATGTGTCGAGCTTGGCGAGGTGGAGTCTGGAGGAGCGAGGCAGAAACATTTTTTCGGTACCCTTCTGACGTGGGCCCTGAGGACGGGGGGAGGAGCGCGTCGAAGCTGCCCCCAGGCCGCTCCCCGCTTCACCTGATTTCTGCCTCTGGCTCCCTCCGGCTTTCGCGCTGGAGCCGTCACGGAGGAGTCCCTTTGTTTGCGTTTTGGCTGAAGCTGAAGCTGCTCCACGAGCGTCTGGGGAGCCGAAACAAACAGCCCCTTAAGATCTACTACTCTACAGTGTGGTAGAACGACACGGCCTTAATATATTCGACCTAGTAGCTCTGGCTGGCCAGAGGAGCCTATCATGTGGTGATCGAGCACGTTCGGGCTCAGCTCGGTCATGGTAGCAGGCCAGGCCACTGAGATGAGGAAATGAATGTGCTGCAGAACGGAGTGAGATCCGTAATCTTACGCCTACTCTTAAGCATTGGGCATTCAATACAGCACCATGCTAGTCTGTTCTTTGGCAGCACTGCTCCATGCATGTCCGGGAGAGATTCCCCCATGGTGTCTTTCTCAGCTCTCTGAATGTCCAATAAAATGCAGCAGACACAGCTCGAATTGCTCTGTGTACGATTATGTGTGTGTTTGTGTGTTGACAGAGAGATTGTTGTGACTTTGAAACGGGCAATGGCGACAGAGAGATTGTTGTGACTTTGAAACGGGCAATGGCCGGTCCTCTGTGTGCGCATGAGAGACCAGTGTGCCTTGTAAATGCGAGGCAGCAGCAGGGCATGCAAACAGGAGAGAGAGGCTGTGCATTGAAGAAGGGCCTCAGAGCGCTCATCATAGCTACCCAATGGCGCCCCATGGATCGCATTTACTTGCATGCAGCAGCTGGCTCGCTGTGTGTGTGTGTGTGCAGTTTTGGGTTAGCTTTTGCATGCAAAAAACCCTACGCTGCCCAAAAGGTGCAAGTCAAAATGCAGGCGACCCGGACTCACATCTACCCTCGCTCCCCAAACCAGGGGGCCTCTTCATTGTCACTCCGGAAGTTCCACCGATTCTTCCTTCTCCCCCATCCATGGCCAATACTCTTGCAGTCACTGACATGCGCGCACGAGATCAACGAGATCGGATCTCTCTCTCTCTCTCTCTCTGAATTCTGATGTTGCGTGAGTTTGTAGCAAAGAGATCGACGCGATGTGATGCACCAGTTAGTACTAGCCCAGCAGCAGCAGCTGAGCACTTTCTCGATCGCATCCTCCGGCTGATGTGTGACCATGCATAGTATGACTGCACGCAGTACCGGCCGCTGTAACACTGCTTCCAACCCTGAAGAGTCACGAGTCACCGCAGCTAGAATGCAGCAGCAATTCTTTTCTCCTTTTTGTTCGCCGATCCCTCCGGCCGGCTCGCCCTCTTTTGTCCTCTCGGTTCATGTATGCACGCATGAACAGGGGAGGCGGCGTCGCCGGCGTGCCAGCATTAGTTGAACAGTGGTTGGAGAAGCATGAAACCTAACTAAGCATCATCTTTTGCCTTAATAACTCTCACTGCTACTGAACACAAACAGCACACACTCTTCCAGCATTTCACGGCGGCATATCGATTGACCCAGTGGATACGAGTACGAACGATTTGATACATGGCGCGGCGGGCAAGCTTGCGGTCCCCTGCAGAGTTCCACGTTGGGCAATGGCCGACTCGTCAACCGCCGTTCGTGTGCGGTTTCGATGGCATGTATAGCGAGACACGCGTACGTTCTAGGCCAAGCACGCGTGCGGCGAGTTACTCAGACTTTTCTCCTGTGCCGAAAACGGCACGTAGATCACGGCTGCCGACTGAGAATATCTCATTATGTTCACCACAAGAACATGTGGATATGAGGGCATCAGTAAATAAACCTTTGCAAGAGCAAGGTTTTGTGAAATCGTCTGCGTGCAGTTCCGTTACTGCTGAATGCGCGAAAAAACATTGAACCAAAGCAGGAGTAGCATGGTTTAAACCACCTTTCCGATCTTCTCGACAACACGAACGAAGCAGATATGATTTCAAATCAAACATACATGCGGCAGCTGCAGCAGATTCATTGCGGTGAATGAAGAGCAGGGGACCCCAAGAATTGAACCGTTTGCCGCCGGCCTCACTCTGATGCACGCATGCGCGACTCTTGACTCGCCATTAACTCGAACGCGCAGTGTGCCGGTACAGTCACGCTGTCACTCACGCTATTCCTCTGGGCGCGCATGTATGTCCAAGCGACCCAATATATCGCGTCCAGCGAACGGCCCCACCTGCCAGCCTCTGGTTGCTCGTCCAGCCGGTCGCCGGTGCAGCGGCTTTTGTAGTCGCGTCCATAAAGAGGCACTGCTTCATCTTACCAGGCTTTTCTGTTTCACCATTACGGCTGTAGATCAAGATCCAATCCACGCGACGAGTCATCAACTGTCCGGCTAATGCAAGGGCGTGCGAGTGAGTGATTGACGTTCTTGTTCCTTTTCTTCTCCTACTAGCTAAAAGATAGACCAACCAGAACTGTTGGCTGCTGCTCAAACTATCCCAACTCTCTCTGTTCCACCCTAGTGTAATTGCACAATCAAGCTGTTGATTAAGACTTGTATGGCTCACGAACTGGCACTTGAGAAGTTCTGACATCCATTTCTGTCTATGCACGCAGCTGATGAGGAATACACCTATAGTAGCTTGGTTTAAAATCACTGCTAGTAGCCTCCTGATCGTTGGAACTTCTTTTTTTTTTTCTATTCATAGATTGTTGGCGAGACAACGAGCAACAAATCGAAAGAAATTTTTTTCCTTGTCTATCTTGAAATTTGGTTGCAGCCGGTGTAGCAGTGCACGGAACGGGAACAATATTACCCTTTTGTTTTTCTCTTATAGAAAAATGAAATAAGAGGGAAAAAAGTAATTGAGGGAGCATCGTTGTTTAACCAGACGCCTGTTTCCTCCCTTTCGCCTCCCTCCCCGGCCATAACTCCTCGAGCGGCATTACCGCCCTGTCTCAACTCGCGCTATATAAAGGGACGCCAGCCCATCTTCTCCACCGTTCCATGCCACACCAGTGCTTTCTCCTCTCCTCTCCCCATCCCCAGCCATGAAAATGGCTAACTCAAGCCACCATTCTTGCTCCGTCCCGGTCTGCTGCACAAGCTTCTCATCGGCAGGAGCCTATCCGTCCTCGGCTGTTTCTTCCATGGGGCGCCTCGGGATGACGAGGAAGAGGAAGCGGCTCAAGCCCCCCGGCTGCAATCCCTGCAGTGCCGCTCTCTGATGGCGCTATCCTCCCCGAGCTTCTCCTTTCTCTCGCATCTTCGAACTTCGATCTTTGTAGGTTCGTATCTTCTCGTAGCAAATTGTCTTCTTGACCTTGCAAGACTTTTTGCTTAAAGATGATCTCCTACTACCACGGCACCCAAACCTCACACCTTCCTCCTCTCACCTCACGCCTATCAATTCTCCCATCTCTCTCTTCCCCGTCTATCCCTCTTGAGCTTGTCACACCCGCAGCTACTTTCGCATGAGCTTTTGCTATTTGGTGTAGTGAAAGGTGTGTTTCAGTTGCACCTCCTCCGTGGCGCATTGCCTTTCAGCTACTGTTTCATGCTGGTCATTCGGGGCAATGGATGTTCATTCCGGCCGGTTCAGCTACTGTGTCATCAAGATTTGGTTAGCGTAGCGTGATAGTATCGTGTATTTCAGTGTTAATTTGTCAGTGTCTTGTAGCCATTGAAATTTGAACGACCGCCGCATGAACTATCTGGCTATTTTGGTGTAAATGGATGTCTACTAATAGTTTGTAATATGTTTCCTCCAAAAAAGGAACTAGTTTGTAATATGTACGTCTGCCCTTTGCCTCTGAGTAATTAATTTGCGTGTCAAAGTGTTGTTTTCGCTTCTTTTGTGATTTCTGCATGCGCGACTCTTCTACTGTGATATCTCCTTGGCCGGCAGAGTCATGCGTGGCTCCGCTAGGTGAGTTGTGCTGTTGTTTGTTAGTATTAGTTCATACGCGATCAGACCATGCGCATGAACGGATAAACCGCTAGTAGAATGAACGTGCGGGAGAGAGCAGACGTGTCTTGAAACGAATGCTAGGGCATCAAAGCATGCAGCGCAATCAGGCGTTCCGATATTTCCTTTCTCCTAGCAGAAAAAATGTACACGGGATGTCACGCGCACCGGCCCGTTGAGCACGCACGCATCATGTGCGGCGGCCGTGCCCTACGCGTTCAGTGACTAGCACGTGCCGTTCTCGGAACATTCAGCGTGGCTAAATCAACCGCACCGAACTACTAATCCATTCGCGCGCCGATGACGAAACAAGTAACCCAACCCAAGCTCCAGAACCGCCGGCAGCAGCGCGACGCGGCCCGTTCACCGTGCGTGCTCCCTCCCGATCGAGCAGCGGCACGCCCGGCCGGCTGGCCGGCGGGCCACGCGCTGCTCTTCGCGCGCGCGTGCGACGCTGCCTCCCCACCTCGCCATGGCGCCATCATGCAATAACTCGCTCTGAATGCGATGGTGGAAGCTTCAAGCGGCGCGGCGCTGCACGGACGACACCACGCCGTATTCCGAGCCGGCCGCTCGTTCGGCGTTATGGTGCCTAGCTGAGCGAGTCATCCTGGCCCTGCACAACGTGACCGTCCATTAACGCCGGCCCTGAACGTCGCGCATGCGTGCATGGTTGAATGCGGCGACAGCGACGGGAATGATCCGTTTGTGATCGACTCGACGACCGATCGTTGCAGCAGCTGAGCGATACAGCCCATGCGTCCACCGAGAAAACGGCCATGGGGTGGCCGGCGCATGCGTCCGTGGTGCTGCGGTGCAGCTCAGCTGCCGGAAACGGCACAGGCGTGGCGTGGCTGTGCGCCGCAGCGTACCCCGGATCGGTCGCTGACTGCACTGCCCACGCGCGCGCCGGCCGGCTCGACCCCGGAGTCTGGACGCAGCATGGCGCGGGCATGGAGCCTACGCGAATTCAATGGCAACTGTGCCGTGGCAGCCGAGATGATCGCGGCAAAACGAGCCTACTTCTCGTTTGCCTCCCAGCTCTGATTGATTTGAACCCCGGCAGGCAGCGACAGCCGACAGACGCTACTATCTCACGTCAAGAATGGCGCGCGGTGTCAGCAGCTAACGAAACGATCGCAGGGTGCAGCGAGCTGTGCATTAGCAAAAGGTATAAAGCGTGTAAGCATCTTCAAGGGCAATGTGAAGTGAACCTATTGATAAGAGACGGAGAGAGGATCATGTGCTGCTGTTCACCAGTAACAGCTTCATGGCTGTGCTGACCGGAAAGACCGAATGTTTCGCCCAAACATCGACTAGCTAGCTAGCAACAAAAGTGTCGGTATCATCGCAAACAGTTTCCCCAGCGACGAACAGCGGATCGCATTGGTTTTCCAACAATTGGAGCATCCGTGACCAGTGAATGCAAGCTCGACAGCAAGTAAAGAGGGAACAGGAAGCTCACCTGGCATGGATCCCTTGGTCAAAACAAGTTTCCTGTAAGCGCCTGTTGCTCGCAGGGCACAGTGAAGTTCGTCACTCGCAAACAGCACAGACAATAAGAAATCTTGGGGCATTATTAGGAGAAAAGAATGCTTCTTAAAACTGTTACCGATATAATCTTCTAGACCATGGGACCTTGGCTCAAAATAGAGTTGTTTTTAATCTGGGATTGTAAAGAGGCGGACATAGAGGCATAAAATCATCATTTACAGTAACAAATCATGGCAAGAATATGAATTGTACATCGATCAAAATCGAACTGAACTTTACCAAAATCTGGGCTTGTAAAGAGGCAGACAATAATAAATGATTACCAGTATCTTTCATTGACACCGAAAGAAGGGTCATACATTACCTCAGCCACAGATGCATCTTCACTGAAACCAGTAAGCTTCAGCAGGTAAAACCTTCCTTTTCAAAAATCTCACTACGGGAAAGGTACAGGCACATTCATGGGCAGTATGTAATCATTGTCCTGCCCTGATTCCCAACAATTACTGCAATTCTAGCATATTGATGACACAAAAGGTGTGGCACAGGACGGCACAGTTGCAAACACAAAAGAATGCAAGTTCATATTCAGACGTTTATGCGAATAAAATGAGGTCCACATGAGGCCGAATGTGAAGTAACTGTAGCCAATTATTAGACCAACATAAAGAAAGCATCACTAACAGTTTTGTAGTGACTGTTTGAAGAGAAAGGGACAAATGCATTGACAAACTTGAAAGCAGGAATGCAGAATGGAACAGTACTAGTGACCAATCTGTGTTGACTAGTCCAAGGAGAGGGTTCAGTCAGCATATTTAGAGAGGTCCTGGAAACGTCCCATTCTCCCTCTGTTCGTTCCATCTCTCAACCTGATTCAGCAAACAGTCCGCTACTCATTATGGTTTTCAGAAAAGGATAATGCTAGTTAACAACATAATACAAGACATTAGCAAGCACAATTATTTAAACCACAAAATTAACGCTCTAAACACTTGATGAACCAATATAGTATATTGTAATCATCTAACACTTTGTATAATCAAGATTTAACATGTACAAAGTATTCTTCGTCATGCCCTCAGGGTGGACCAAGTCTATGGTATATGGTATCATGAAAGCCAATTACCAATCTCATGCACCAGTATGTCTACTTCTGCCATGAGTAACACTACATATAAGGCATACTTTCCTTATTGAACTAGGCTTTGAAGTAAAGTAAAAAGTTAAACTGGCCCCGATATTTTTATTCTTTCATCAAGGCAACGACAATAACTAATCCCACTTTATCATTCCAACACCTACTGTCTCCATGATGCAAGGAAGCAAGGCTAGAGTCCTCGAAAACAGAGACGAACAGATTTTTGCATCAAGACAAACAGCAGCTGTTTGTCACCAAGGACAGGAACATTCAGAATGGATCCTTCAAGAACCAAACACATGACAGTTCTTGCATGCATCTTCAACTGGCGAAGAACACAACAAGTAGAAATGTGTAATCATCTTCTCGTGATGTGCATTTGATGATATGAAAATTAGAGTTAAATGTATAAATATCTCCTCGTGATGTGTATTTGACAATAAAACAAAGCTGCAGCAAGTGCATTAAGACCTCACTATTATCATATAAAGCAGATCCATGACTATGTTTATACCCAATGAAACATAGGTTACACTCATTGAGAAGGGAGAAAACTATTAACAATGTAGCTCATGAAGAGCCAGTGCCTTAGTAACAAAACTAGGTCAGGACACACTAGACACAAGCAAGCAGTTAGTTGAACTAGGCCTTTTCGAGAAAAATAAAGATTCAGGACAATGGCAAATTAATACACTCAATGAAGCATCCAACAAACTTGATGATTTGCATATTCAAATAAAATAGATAGAAACATAGTTAAAATAGCAATAATTACTTGGCTAACAATCAATCAATAAGATATGTTTCTATTGTAATATAGTTAAAATGGCAGCTGGCAACAAAATCACTCACCCACTCTCCCGGGCAAAGAGACCTGTAGTACTTGGCGAATTTCTCACAGTCACCAGCATCGTCCCCTTTGGCATTCACACACCTGAATTACATGGAAGTTGAACTAGTAAGTAAAAGAATCTGACCACGTGCTTTGGCTTTAAACCATGGAATTCTGACAAATTATGAAGATCTTAATGTTAAAAACATATAGAGTTATACCTGTGGTACTCAATGTAGCGAGTAAAACAATGCCTGGTTTGGTTTGTTGTAGGGAAGCGGAAGTCAGCAGGAGCTGTTTTGATCTCAATCTGATAGACATGCAATTAATCAACACGTGAGGAAGATAAACAACCCAGATAACAGACTTCTATGGAAGATAACATATAACAAAAGGATGTACATGAACAAGAACAACCATAGAGAAATGTAAGATTCAAATGACAATCCTATTAGTCAAGTGAAATACCAGATTACTCAACAACAAATAGAAGCATAGAGGCAATATCAGTTTTAAACTGATGTGGAGTAGGGCAATAAGAATGTATATGCTAATGGGGGAAATGAACAGTACAAGCGTAAACTGTTATGAAAACACAACCATTACAAGCACCGATCATGATAATATTATAACCATTACAAAGTATGACTTACAATACCCCGCAACCCCAATCATAAATTACAATTAGACAAAGCTGGCAAGATGGTACGCAAATGCTTTGATCTAAAATAGCTTCAGGGTTGAAGAGTTGGCAGTACTATTATATCTGTGCAAATATCACAGATGACTCCCCAAAAATGAGGTTAATCTCTGAAGCAAGCAAGGAACAATGATCAATTAACAGAATATCATTACTTGATTCCAACTTGTACCAGGTTCTAAGATTGGAATGACATAGCTCTACATGTCAGACATAAAATGTGTTGCATTTCCCCTTTCTCTCGGTAACACATTGTCTCTCTTTTCCATTGATCCCCAGAACGTAACGAGTAAATGCTGTCACATATTTTTGTTTGTTCAGAAGACCTACACTGCGATTGCGTTTTCCTCAATCTGAAAGGAGAATCGAGCGCGACGTTCCTCTAGGGCATGGAAAGGCGTTTCGACGCTTCTCCCATGGCCGCATTTCTAAACCAGCGCGGCGGAAAACCGGCGCACCGATCCAATGCCCTAAGGGACGCGAATGATAACGCCGCAAAGCCACGTACCCAAAATCATCGCGTTCCGGCGTGATCATTTCGATCGCTCCTGCCTCGGCAACCAATTAGACAGGAACAGATCGGAATCTACAAATGGCGACCTAACACGCAAAGCCGAGGCCGGAGAACAAATGGTTCCCGAACGATCACGCGGTAAGAGATCCGACTCTTGGATCGGGAGTTTCTAGAAAGGATTGAGCACGCACCTCGTCGGCCATGTCGGTGGAGTGGGCTGAAGACGGCGGCCTCTCGGGGTCGCGCGGCGGAAGGCGAAGGGAGGAGGAAGCGGCGGCGGGCGGGTGGTGGCAGCCGGTCTGGTCGGTCAACCTCGGTGGCCTGCGAGCCGGAATGAGCGAGGGGGGAAGACGGAACCTAATGGCCTAAAATCTTTGGGCTTGCTACGGCAGGAGCTCTTCCGGCCCAGCCAAAGCCGCTGAAGCAAAGTGGTCCGCTGTTGGAGCCCAGTCCAGCAGGGGGCGCGAGGGCTGTCATTCGGGCTGCAACCTCGGCCGAACACGTACGTGGCCTTGGCATGATCGCGCGCCCCCGGCCGTCGCGTGGCGAGTTCGAGACGCCACCAGCTGGGCGCGCGCCGCTCTGCCTCAGCGCACTCCGCGACGCGTCAAGCTTCGCGGCCGAGCACTTGGCGGCCTTATCCTCGCCGTGACGTAGGAGTTCGCTGCAAATCTGGACTCCGATGACTACGAGCCATGCTTTCCTGAACGCTGATTTGTACGCCTCGATCCATCCGTCCCGGATGGCCTCACCTTTGCACAAAGTCAGCCGAAACAAAGCGGCTTTCCACGCAAAACGGAACCTCTTTTGACCTCTCAGGCTCTGTAGAGATAAGGACACGGAACGGAACGATTCATTTCTGGGAAAAAAAACATATGGACACGTTTCTGGAAAAAAATGAAAACGTATGGACACGGAACGGGACGGAACGTTTCCACGGCCTAGGAGGGCGCGCGCGCATATTCGCCTCGCCGCCGTCCAACTCCAACGGCACGGACCGTACCGAACACGTCACCGTTAGCCGCCGCCCAGGCCCCGATAAACCCGGCGAGCCGTGAACTCCCTCACCTCACCAAGCACCACCCCGCGACAAGGCCTGCAAGCGGGAGTGCGGGACGCGGCCACGCGTCCCACCTGTCAATCTGTCATGCACTCCGCCGCCGCGCGCGGCGCGCGCGACGGCAACACGGGGTCGGCGCACGGCGGGCAGGCACACGACAGCCACACGAAAAGGATCGTGTCCTCCCTGGACGCGGTGCACCGTCTCTGCGGACTCTGCCGTGCCGAATCCTCACCCCAACGGTGGGCCCCGCCAAGTATCGGTCCTGTGGACCAGGTTCCTCCACCTTCCACGCGATTCGGATGCGATCGGCGGGCCGCTATAAATATACGGGCAGGCACAGCCAGACCTCCTCACATCCAGCCGCACCGTGTTTGTTGGGTTAGGAATTGATACGCCCCCCACGTCTCATCGTCGCGAGAGAAATCAGGAAGACACTCTGCTTTTCCGGAGAGGGGAAGAGGGGAATTTCTTCGTCGCCCTCGATCGGATCGAGCCATCTCTGATCAGGAGCAGAGTTGAAGGCGCTGGTTGCTGCGGGGGTCCAATCTTCCTGGGATTGTAAGTACCTTTCCCCTTGTTCTTAGTTCTTCTTGGTCTAAACTAATCGGATAGATGTGATCGTTGATGGTGTTGGCTTTCTGAGAACTCGTCGTTTAGGCGTAGATTGATAGGAACTATGTACCTGATGATGAAGAAAAGATGAAGATCATGTTTCCCCCCCTGCGGTATATGGGTTGATTAATCATATCATGAAAAAAATACTCCGTAATAATCATATAATGGGTTAGTGCAAGAATATCGGTTAGGTTCTGCGCAATTGGGGCCCCTATCTGGCTTACGGGTTACAAGGGATTAGTTTTCTGATGTGTACATAAATATGGGATAGATTTTGGCTACATAATTCTTCCGCTCTCATAACATTTTTGGTTCCGTGTGATCGGTAATTCATCTCCTGAATTATTTCTATAATTGACGGCTCAATTAGTTCTATAAACGATACTTGTCATCCCTCTTATCATCATACGGGAACAGGTTTTAATCACTTTAATTTATCTTCCTTGCAGTGAAAATTTGATGCTCTAATGGAGTCCAAGGGTGGCAAGAAGAAGTCTAGCAGTAGTCGTTCCTCCCTGATGTACGAAGCTCCCCTCGGCTACAGCATTGAGGACATCCGACCTGCCGGCGGCATCAAGAAGTTCTCCGCTGCTTACTCAAACGTATGTTGCAGACCAATCTGCCTTCTTTGTATCTTTATTACAGTTCTTGTGGACGATTGGATACTCACATTTTCAATGTTTTCATCTCTTGCAGTGCGCGAGGAAGCCATCCTGATAGCCCTCTCGTTCTCTTCCTAGTAGTTTAGAATCAAACTTCATTTCTAGTCTGTTCTTCCTAAATCTTTCTGGCTAGCTGCTGTCCAGTGACCAAAAGTTTTCAAGAAGCTGTCTGCTGTCTTCCCTTCCCCAGCATCCATCTTAAACAATGGCAGTCATGCATGCTGGCGACGTTGCCCCGGTCTCTGCAATTGGGTTTGAGGGATATGAGAAACGCCTTGAGATCAGCTTTTCTGAGGCGCCCATCTTTGCTGACCCCAGTGGAAGGGGCTTGCGCGCCCTCTCGCGTGCCCAGATTGACTCTGTCCTTGACCTTGCAAGGTGCACCATTGTGTCTGAGCTATCTAATGAAGTGTTCGACTCTTACGTCTTGTCTGAGTCGAGCCTGTTTGTGTACCCATACAAGGTTGTCATCAAGACCTGTGGTACTACCAAGCTTCTGCTCGCCATTCCAAGGATTCTTGAGCTTGCTGAGGAGCTCTCATTGCCGCTTGCTGCTGTGAAGTATTCCCGTGGGACATTCATATTCCCTGATGCACAGCCTTCTCCACACAAGAACTTTGCTGATGAAGTTGCCTTCTTGAACCGCTACTTTGGCGGTCTCAAGTCTGGTGGCAACGCCTATGTGATCGGAGATCCTGCAAAGCCTGAGCAGAAGTGGCACATCTACTATGCCACTGAGCATCCAGAGGAACCTGTGGTTACCCTTGAGATGTGCATGACTGGGCTGGACAAGAAGAAAGCTTCTTTCTTCTTCAAAACCTCTGCTGATGGCCATGTATCGTGTGCTAAGGAAATGACCAAGCGCTCTGGTATCTCGGATATAATCCCGAAGATGGAGATCTGTGACTTTGATTTTGAGCCCTGCGGCTACTCTATGAATGCCATTCATGGCCCGGCCTTCTCAACTATTCATGTGACACCTGAGGACGGTTTCAGCTATGCTAGCTATGAAGTCATGGGTTTTGACCCGGCTGCTTTTGCTTATGGTCATCTGGTTAAAAGGGTGCTCAGATGCTTCGGGCCATCTGAATTCTCCGTTGCTGTGACCATCCTTGGTGGGCGGGACAGTGCAAAGACATGGGGGAAGAAGCTTGATGTTGAGAGTTATGCCTGCAGCAACATGGTTGAGCAGGAACTGCCTTCTGGTGGCTTGCTCATTTATCAGAGCTTCACTGCTACTGGCGAAGCCGCTGTTGGATCGCCAAGATCGGTGATTCATAGCTTTTCTGACGACGATGTGGATACTGAGTCAAGGAATGGCTCTGATGCTCTTCTGTCCTGGGAGGTGGATGCTGTGGAGGGGAGGGAAGCGAAGAAGATGAAATGCTGATGCAACCAGCCAGAATTTCAAATGCTTATATGGTTTAATTTATCGTGATGTGTTGCGTGATAGAATAAAGCGCTCTAGGTGGTCAGCGTTGTCTGCCACAGTGAGCTGATGTACCAATATTGTTGCAATACGTTTGAGTCTAAATAAAGTTCATGTTTGAGTATATTAAATAAATGTGAAATTCGTTGGCTTTTGTAATTCACCGTTTTCTACACTCCATCATAATGGATGACGTTTACACTTTTAGTTCATTGTTTAAACGCCGTAATTCGTAAACGTTCTACGCTCTCCATCAGCTGAAATTTTGCTGGGTACTTTTGAGGCGCATCACTACTCAAAACGTTTTCATTGTCCGACATCTCGTTCGAAGATGCTTTATTCTATGCAGTGCGTATGATCAATTTCCACCTAGTAGCTCTTATTACCTAACATCTTGGATTTGGCCGGTGGCAGTGGTAGGGAGGCGGACACATACAGACAGCATCGCCTCGTGGCCACAGGCCACTTGCCTGGTAGAACCTGATTCCCGTGGCTGCTCAGCCGCTGTCGGTGCGGCGAAGTTGATTGGATTCTGTGAGGATGCTACACCAAATCTGACTTCAACTATAACAGACGAGACGCTAGAACGTGTCCCTTTTTCTTTTGGAACCGAGACAGAGGCACATCCAAGTTGGTGCCGCCCAGGATTATGTTGTCCTGGAGACCTGAAATCTTAGACCAATGGATAGGCGATAATAACAACCAAAACAGTACATGATCTATGCTGCCTGTAACATCCTGGTATAATCACATAAAAGGTCTCACACGAAACAATACAAAAAAAAAAAACTGAGTATATTTTCTGCACCCACCAACCGTAAATTTACTAAATTCCTTTTGATAACAAATGAAGAATGTTACAGATTACAACAAAGAACAATGTGAAAGAATCGTTTTCAATCAATGTAAGAATGTATTCTGATATACATTATACTGAACAACATTCCCCGATTTAATGGAAGGGTGATCAGATATCCGCAGCAGAAGCTTCGGTTACCGATGTTTGCAAGCTAGTCGAAGTTGAATATGCCATAAGGGATGTTCTCTTCCTCTTACAACCCCAGCACAAGCGGCTTAATTTCCTTTTGCTTCTCAAGTTAAACGAGACATCTATACAGTTTGTCCAGGGTAACAAATGCGTCACTGGTTTGAATACAGAGGCGGAGCCTTCTTGTTGTGTAGGCAACGAGTCATGCAACTGGCCGTTTGGTGCAGCAACTGCAAGAGCATTTTGAGTTGGATTCTTTAATTGGCTACCCAGATACCCCTGGCAGTTCAATGCCCCGCAACGGCATTTGACCTTCCGTCCAAAATGAACAAACCTGCCAAAACAGTCTAATTATAGTTGCTTATAGCAAATATAATTCAGCTACAAAATAATTCTACTTGTATTTTATTAGCATCTTAGATCATATACAAATACTTCTTTAGCATCTTAGATCATATACAAATACTTCTGACTTCTCAGTTATAATATTTAGTTCATCGGAAATAGCAAAATTGTATGACAGCATCCGGGTTAGCAAAGGACTATCAGCCAAGACAATAAATAAATTAAATACCAAATTGTTACGCTGCCGGGTCCAAACGTGCCAAATGCAATTAGCTACACAAAATGGTCTGTCTAAAGCATCTTTGAAGATCGAAAGGCAATATCCACCAGAGCGAAGTCTAACCTCCCATCCTGGACTGTGTTTACATGCTAATTCAAAATTTCACTAATCGAGACCAGCAAAGCCCAAATAGTGCTACCAACTATTGGGCTCAAGGAGCTCCATATAGTTAGGAAACTAAAATTCAAATTATGCTCTACAGACATACTCAGCAGCATAGAAACAAGGTAAAAGAAATAGATGGCAAGATATTTGCCAAATAAAATGACACTGTGAGGAGACTAATGCTAGGGCACTTTGGGGCGCCCTGCCCAAACTAGATTGCACAATCTTGTAGCTTCACGTCTCACAAATCAGAAGCAATCAAAGCTGATGGCAGGGAGACATTTCATGGTACAAGATATCTATTGCCAATATGCTACAAGAATATGCACGGTAGCTTCTTCAAC
>LAPY01000828.1:67562-83272 GCA_000970635.1 Eragrostis tef
CTGTCGATCTCAGCGACGAACTCTGGGCGGCAGTGTGGGAGGTCAGCGCTTCCGTGCGCGACGGCATGCGCCGGGACCAGGTCCGCGCGGACCTCCGCCACTACCTCCACTGCGACGAGGTCAAGGAGATGACGCGGTTCGCCGTCGACGTCGGCATCCGCGGCGCCATGCTTAGGGAGCTCCGCTTCAAGTGGGCCCGCGAGAAGCTCGAGGAGGTTGAGTTCTACCGCGGCCTTGACAAAATGCGTGCCGAGGCAGCTGCCGACCCTGCCCCTGCCCTGGTGCCGAGACTGACCTCATTGCCACAGAGGAAGGGTGAGGTGAAGTTCTCCATGTACGGACTGGACATGTCGGACCCGAAGTGGGTGGAGGTGGCGGAGCGGACCGCCGAGGCTGAGGCTCATTTTGTTCCTGCGGAAGCCAAGGCTGTAGAAGGGAAGGCGAAGAAGGCTGAGGAGAGTCTGTTGTCTGTTGACCCGAGGAAAGGAGATCCAGTGCCCGCAATGGAGGAGTGGAAGGAGGAGCTCCGGCCAAAGCGTGTTGACTGGTTGGCACTACTTGAACGTGTCAAGACACGAAATGTCGAGTTGTATCTCAAGGTGAGGTGTTTGACTTGAAAGCTTGTGCGCTTCATATTGCAGTGTTAATTTCGGTAGATTTATTGCTCGTATTGCCAAAAGCTCCAATGCGACAATTGCTGGGGTATGTGTTAATTTATATATTGTGCCGGTGAGGGATAAATCTATTTTTTGGCTATGGTTGGTTCATTCATATTGTGGATATAATATCTGGACCACCATATTTAGGAGGTTTTTTTATATTCATTCCAAAATTTAGTCTGTGGTATGTTTGACTTGAAAGCTTGCGCGCTTCATATTGCAATGTTTATTTCGGTAGATTTATTGCTCGAATTGCCAAAAGCTCCACTGCGGCAATTGCTGGGGTAGGTGTTTAATTATATATTTTACCGGTGAAGGATAAATCTATTTCTTGGCTATGGTTGGTTCATTCATATTGTGGATATAATATCTTGACTACCATATTTAGGAGGTTTTTTATATTCGTTCCAAAATTTAGTCTGTGGTTCAGCATCAATCACATTTCGTCAAGCAAATGGACATTTGCACCATGACAACTATTGTCCGAAACTCCATGTTTTAAGAACAGAGGGAGTGAAGTTGTATCTTGTGGAACATGTCTTCCTTGAGACCTAAGTCCACTAGCCCTCAAAAGTTCTTGATTTATTAGTGGATACAGGGGCAAAGGGTATGCTGCATTACTCTGTAATGCTTCATGGCCAAACTTGATTGCACATGGGAGAAACATAATGAGACAAGTTTATATTTGCATAGTTGTTTCTGTTCACTGTTCCTATGAGCTCCGTGTCATGTCTATCTTAGCAATCAGATTTGGGTCGTGATTCGTGAACTTTGCAGGATCGTTATGCTTTATCCCTTACACTGATCTGCGATAACACTAGATATTTTTTCCCCTCTATCTCAAAAACGAAGGAGAGCTGTGCTTCTTTATATTAAGATGAGAATTAGGTGATCCAATTACAACACCTCCACCTCTCATCCTGGACCAAAGGCGAGGGGTTGCACGGAATGTACAAGAGGTTTAGACTGATTACATATCACAAGCTAGACCCAACCAAACTCACTCTTACCCTACCCCTGCGAGCTCTCTAGTCTAGCGCTCAGAGCCCTTGCTTCTGCTAGGAACCAGAGATGATGCTCATCCTTCATGGATGTCATGAACACCTGAATACTTGAATTGGCACCCTCAAATATGCACGAGTTGCATTGCTTCCAAATGCTCTATCCCGGATCAACGAATCGATTCCTTTTCTATGATCTTTTTGAGTGCTATAGCACTAGAAGTTCTGAAGGCTTCCATGAATAGTTCCCAGGTTTCTCTCTGATACAACACCCTTGGCAGGAGTTTCACGCCATGGTCCATCCTGATCTCAATCATGTGTGGTTTAATAATCATATTGATTGCTATTGCTTATTCAACCTATTGTTGTAAAAGTGGTTACAGGCTGACTTTGCCTGGAATGAGATCAGTGGTGTATTTACATGGAAACAAAACTTTTAGTAGTAAAAAGGCCAATTGCAGTTCATGGTAGATGGTAGTTAAGTCGACATGCAAATCTTTATTTTAGTTTGCCTTTATTTTTGTTCATTTGTTGGAATTCAGCATTTAAATGTATGGTTACATAACTTGCCCAAGATACTTAGTGCTGTCGATATTTTATATCAGTTGATCGGATATTTTGTAAATTTAACACAGTTGTTCCTTTACGCAACCCAAACCCTTCTATCTAGAAGTTTAATATTTGTTATCTGTATTTTGGTTTATAGGTTGCTGAAGCTCTATTGGCTGAAGAATCCTTTGATGCAAACATTCGAGATTACTCTAAGTTAATTGATCTTCATGCAAAAGCAAATAAAGTGGATAGTGCAGAGAGAATACTTGCTAAAATGAAGGAGAATGGTATTGTTCCTGATATTCTCACATTTATCACATTGGTCCACATGTATAGCAAGGCAGGCAATCTGGAGAAAGCCAAGGAGGCCTTCGAATTTATTCGGAAGGAAGGTTTCAAACCTGATCTCAAACTCTTCGGTTCAATGATA
Organism: Eragrostis tef; assembly: GCA_000970635.1. Taxonomy (NCBI): domain Eukaryota; kingdom Viridiplantae; phylum Streptophyta; class Magnoliopsida; order Poales; family Poaceae; genus Eragrostis; species Eragrostis tef. The sequence continues at coordinate 70,205 of LAPY01000828.1, forward strand.
AGTTGCTACATCAACCATGGAGAACCAGTGCAAGCAGAGACTTTGATAAAATCTATGAGTAACATGGGTATCAAACCCACTAGAGAAATGTACACAGATGTAATGCGGGCATTTGCCCAGCGTGGCATGTCGGATGCTGCCCATAGGGTCCATAGCACAATGACATTTGCCGGAATCCAGCCTACGCCAGAGTTGTTCACATTACGTATTGAATCATATGGACGCACTGGTGACTTTGACAATGCCTGTTCGGTTTTTGAACAGATGAGGAAGTCTGGGCACGAGCCAGATGACAGTTCCATTTCTGCTGTGATGACTGCTTACATGAAGAAAAACCAACTTGATCGGGCTTTGGACTGGCTGCTGAAGTTAGAGAAGGAAGGAATTAAACCTGGGCTCAAGACGAATCTTGTCTTGCTAGATTGGCTGTCTATGTTGCAGCTGGTACTGGAGGCGGAACAGCTTGTGCAGAAGATAAAGAAGCTGGGAGAAGAGCCCATTGAAGTCCATGTGTTCCTTGCTGATATGTATGCAAAGTCACGCCATGAAGAGAAAGTCCGCAGATCTCTCAAGATTTTGGAAGAGAAGAAAAAACTGCTGAAGGCTGATCAGTTTGAGAGGGTCATAAAAGGCCTGCTCGACGGTGGATTTGCAGAAGAGGCAAATAAATATTACAAAATGATGAAATCTTGTGGCTTTGAACCATCAGAAACAATCGAGGTCGGTGTTAAGGCCGGCTTTGGTGTTAGGGGTGGGCTTCGTCCCACTGGCAGGCACCGAGGCTAGGGCTTGTATGCTAGCAATGATCTACTGAAAGCAGCGTTCGACCAGCTTAGGGCTTGTATGCTAGGACGCCAAGGTGGCTGTGATGATGACAAGAGTGATTCAACGAAACAGAAGTGGTAAAAGAGTTGATTGGGTGCTCACTCATAGCTCCATTACCATGATTTGTTTTATCGTTAATAGGGATCCACTTGTATTTGATTTGCTCTTTTTTGGCTAGTGTGACTTCGATTCCAGATGTTTGTGCCAAGCAAAACATTTTTTTGGGGGAATAGAATTACTGCTCTGTTATAAACATACAATGATGTAATTCAATAAATAGTGTAGCTTGGCTACAGAGCTGAGAGACTTCGTTTTCACCTGTTTCCTTTCCCGCTCTACTTGTTGGACTACAATTTTGAGGAAATAAATTTGTAACGTTTCAGAATCGTATACATAATTTATTCTCATTAAGACGCCAAATCATCTTATACTATTGCATTGTCATACCAACCAACACCCTGAACCTGGCAACAAAAAAAGAAAAGAAAAGAAGGGGAATTACTACCCCTGTTCTTAAAACCTGATGGTTAGGGCAACAAATCTAATTCAAATTGAACTAGATTTGTGGTCCTAAACGGCATATATTTAGGAATGAAGGGGATATTTGTTAACAGTAATAGATCAAAATCACTGACAGTTGAAGGGTTCTCTGATTCACATCACATATAACAGCTGATTAAGTTTATCCATATATAGGGTGCCACAACCAAGTCACCAATGAAAGCATAGGCCAACATCCAGAATACAAGGGAGCAGTGTAACATGCCATAATTTTACAGGAAAACACCTCCCAATACACTGATTGGACACCCATTACCACACATGCTTGCTCGCTGGTGACAAGGTAATGAACAGCCTTTGGCTACCGCTGAGCCAGCTTCTTCAGGTGTTGAAACAACTTCTGCTTTATCCATTGTCGATCATATGGCAGAAATGCCTGAATAGAGTGATCATAACTGCGAGTGGGAAAACAATCCCGTTTGTTAAGTGCTTAACTTTGATACCAAATAAAACATGTACTTCACATGATCTTAAAAGTACTTGTACTCACACTAGTGCACTTATGTCAGCTAGGCCATCAATGAAGTTATAGAGGTCACTGATATCATAGGTTATGTTTGGTACCATAGGGTTGATATCTCTAATTTTCCTTTCATAAAGCCCGCAGATTCCTGAATTTCAGTAGAGTGGAACTGAGTAAAAACTTGAAGAAAGGGAATGAATCAGGAAGAGTACGTTATAGGATGAATCCATATCAAACCCATTGCCAACATTGGAAATTTGGAATGGTGGGGAGAAACAAAATAGCTATGTCGAGAAAAATGTCACTTGTTCCATACATACTGCAGTATAAGGAACCTTCTAGTTCCTTCCGAAATCTAACCAGCCAGTCAAGAGCAAGAGTACTAGATTCTGATCCATGAATGTTGATGCAAACTCTAAAGCAGCGAATGATTTGTGGACAATTTGGTGATAAACCTTTTTTCTTAACTTGGTCATTATAATGTGTCAAATGCATAAGGAAAGCTCAACAAATGATCCTGGAGGTGCAAAACAGGAAAACAATTTCATACAGCTGCAGGGTAACATTAAAATCACCAGGGTGATGTCAATAATGTCAGCTATGAGCCTCAATTATAACTTTGCAGCAGCCAGTTCTTTTTAAACAATACATACCATCCAATGCATGGTTAATCGAATTATAATCCATAAATGTTCGGGAAGCCCTATTTTGTGATGGTTGCATCAGAATAATGGTGTGCCTCCCAGCCTGCAAGATGCAATCAATCAGATTCCACATATTAATGGAAGTATCACTACATGAACGCAATATTTGTTCAAGGCAGTACAGAGCAAAACAATAGGCACTGATTTTTGATGCTATTGTGAACTATTTCTCATATCAGGTCCAATGCAATTGTTGTATTCTTAAAAAAGGAAACTAACATTTAATTAAAAGAGAAGATCTGCTATAACCCATTCATTACCTGGTACCATTCCCTTATTTTCAAACGAAATGATACCATCAGCCTAGTCAATAATGACTACTAGTCATTGCCAGGCAGGATCAACAGCTTTTGATCTAAAAGACACCAGTACACAGGGAATAAAAGCAAACCCATAGAGCAATATCAACAGTGTTCTCATACGTTTGCATCAATGAAGTTTCTTTTTCTATTTGAAAGGGAGTAAAACTTCATGTTAAACAACATATATGCTTCTTGGGTAGGCTACTGCATCATTTTTTAAGGTTAAAAACTGTGGTGTGTGCTGTTCGTATAAGATTGATCCGGCATAAAATGCATGATAGTTATAACTCATAAAAGCAAGTTGTTAGCGCTATTTTTTCTGTTTAAAAGGCAAAAACAGTTCAGTGTTGCATAATAGCGCTATTCTAATTTTCAAGGAGGCACCTTCACATTACTTTTTTTCTTCATATGTAAAACATCTAGAAGACTAGAACCAAATGAGAGTTGGCACAAACAGTTAGACCAAAGATGAACCCATCTCCTATCTGGTATTCCATAGGCCCTGCTCAAGTTTTGCTCAACACCCTAATAGCCGAGACCTACACTTTTGTGCACATCCAAGTGGGGATCTTTGGTAGTACATACGGGCACGCAAACAATTAAATTTTGTGGGGTCAGGAAAAGTTAACTAACAGAGTTTCAGAACAAATTATAATACACAAACATCCTCCTCCGTATAGTCATAGAAAACCTGTCTTGAAAAACGGATTGAAAAAACAGCTGAAACTGCAGATGCAGACAAGGATTGGCTTGGTATACAGATCCCACCAGACATTCCAAACAGAAAAGGGCGCGAAAATTCACAACAATACATGCCAACACATTATCAGAAACCTAATGGTATTCATTTGCCATCAATGAAGTGTACCGGCAAGTGGTGAACCCAAACTGTGAACCGACGGTATGGCAAAGGGTCAAATAGCTAAGGAATATCAGAGATAAGGTAACAGAAAGAAGATCACGGCCGTCTGTGGTGGTTTTGTCCTAGTTGTGAGTATTCATGAACCACTGGACATGTGAGGATATAAGATTGTTGAGACACTGTGACAGCAGACTCATCCAGATCACACATTGCTCAATTAGTGAGACAGCTTTCTTATGCAACTCGTCACAACCACACTTGCTACAAAGGTGCACCAAGATACAAGCTTCAGCATTTCAGCATTTAGAATCTTCGCTCAAATCTTGGAAGTTACAAGAAAAAGGTTAAAAGTTTAAAGAAAAAGAGGCGACCATATAACTAGAAAAAAATCAGTCTCATGCATTACAAGTTTTAGCCAGCTGAAGTTCATGTTCCAAAATGAACACTGATTCGACAAACTACAATAGCATACAAGCGAAGCCATCTAAGCATTCGCACATCTAAAAACATCCTGTACTCGATAGCTACATTGACAACCCACTCACAAACAAGTCGAAAAAAGGAATAACATAATACAGCAGATCACTCTACCAACATAACTAGGGGAAAAGGACAAGAGCACGGCAGCTAACGATCCGACCGCAGGGCGCCCAACAAAGTCCCAGGGGTGGACTTAGCGTTGGGAAATCTAGTTCAGTTGAACACAAAATCATTCGCCCTTATTGCAAAACTTCGATTCGATAGCTCACAGAGCGGATAAGGGATCTAATTCCCAGAACAAATTGCATCCAGGCAAAAGTTAGGGTTCCTTACCATCGAAGGAAAACAACCCTAAACTGGGCGTGATCAGCGATCCTCAAATCGACGAGTCGGCGGGAGAGGGGTAGCTGGCTGCTTGCTCTCCTCGGCGGAACCAGCAGAGTTCGGCGGCTGCGGTTCCTCTTCTCCGGCCGTTTACCGTGAGGACCACGGTTGCGGGGTTTATCGACGGAGACTCCTGGTCGAGCCAGTGCGGGTGGGGACTTCGCTATGCAACTTGCGGAAAAGTTACCGATACTGCATCGAAAAGCCCATCAGGCCCATCAGTGTGGACCACTAATGGCTACGGCCCATGGGCACCAGGTAAATTCTTTCACACTTTTTCTTCGTCTCCTGAACCATGAATTTTCAGTGTCTCAAAAAAAACAATGAATTTTCATGAATACTACTCCCTCATTCTTTCTTCAGTGTCTCCTGAACAAAGCTTGTTTGAAACGACAAAAAAAAAATAATGGAGGGAGTATAGTCATCGGCAACCTCCTCCTCGACATCGACCAAGACGCCCCGCACCGCTCCCTTGCCGACCTCGCGCCGTGCCACGGCCCGCTCATGTCCGTCCGCGGTGCTGCAGCGGCGGAGCGCCGGGGCCTGGGCGCGTGGCGCGTCATGGGACACGACGCCCACTCCGTGATCGCGATCCCGCCGCGCGGCAAGTGGGGCGCGCTCCGGAGGCTCGCGGGCCCGAGGAGGCTCGCCGAGAAGGCGGCCGTGCGACGGCCAAGGCGCGCCGGTCGAGGTGGCGCGCGCGGCGTTCGCCGCCGTGGTGGGCGTGCGGTGCCAGGCCATATATGTTCTCCAAGGACCTGGAGCCCGCGCTGGTAGACGAGCTGACGGACGTGGCGGTCGAGGCGTCGGTGGGGTGCTGTCCGGCGCGCCCAACGTGTCCGACCTCCACGGTCCCGGCGCGCCTTCTCTTGGCAGCCCGTGCTTCGTCTTGCACGGGTTGCACCATATCACGTCGCCGGGTTGAAGGCGCATTTGCCCTGGCCTGCCTCTCGCGGCTAAATTTGATGATTGGCTCGATGGTGCACGGTTTTCAGTGGACGTTGCTGCCGGAAGATAATTAACGGGGGAAATGGTTTAGATATGACAGAACAGTTTGGGTTAGTTATGTCCATGGCTTTCCCACTAAGGGCTATAGCAAAGAAAATATGAATTTATTAGATTGCAGCCACAGATTCTTTTAGCTGCTGCTCAACCTTCGCTTCAGTTCTATACGCACGTAAGCTAGCTACTAATATCTATGGTTTAATGACTTTTACATGTATATTCGACGGCAACGAATACCATTTCCATTTATTAAAATTTATGTAAAAAAGAAATAAGCCTACATGACCCTCACACATATTGAGTTTCAACTCACTATAAAATCATGAAGCCTGCACATAAAACTATTTAAATAACCTCTTAGAGCGCTTTGTTTGGTTTTTTTTTTTTGAAGGTCAACGGGGGATCTTGAAATCCCCAACTGATTCTATTAATATTAATGGTAGCCCATTTGGCTCAAAGGTCATTTACATAATGTGAGGTTTGAGAAAGTAGATTTTTTTGTATGGCTACATATTTACACGAAAGAAATTACACCATGTGTCCGAGATGCTATGATCATCACGAGGCAATCGACACCGCCAAAGAAATGCTTCTTCTTTGCAGGCACGAAACAATCTATCGACGCTTTGTTTGGGTTTTAATTTTGCTTGGACGATGACATGGCATTGTCACATCTCTCTCTCCCCCGCGCCATGAATCATCTCCATCATCTCCTTTACTAGAACAACTTGAAGCATTGTTACATGTTTCTCTTCTCTCACTCACATGATTACTGACGTTTAACTATCCACATGTAATGTCCCACATAGGCAAAATCACTTTAGTTCTAGGAAAAGAAGATAAATTTCAATAGGGTACATTACATCAATTCGAATAATTTAAGTCGAGCCAATATTTAGTTCTAGGACTCCAATGGACAAAGTTGGATTATTCTGAGTAGAATAAACTTCCTCCTTTGAGAAGAAAAGGTACTTTAGATTATTTTGTCATTGTGACATTTGACATACTCCCTTCGTTTTCTTTTTCCAACGTCATTCAGACAAGCAAAGCTAGTTCAAATTGAACTAGCAAAGTCCTAACAACATCATATAAAAAAACAGCGCCCAGCCCTCTTCCCAGAAGGACCATCGAACATCGGAAGACGGTTGACTCGGCCAGGAAACGGCCTGCCAAAGGGTCTCACGAGACACGTAACGTGTTGAAAAATAGTAGCATGTGCATGACTTCATCCAAAAGCATGCTGGCCAAAACATAACACGACATGCGTAATAATTTTGTGGAATGCATATGTACTTAGAAAATACTCCATTTTTTTATATACGACATTGGTTCATCAAATTTCAACTAACCAACGTTGTATATAAAAAGCTGAGGTAATGCCAGTTACATAAATATGACAACAAAAAACTACGTTAAAAACGTCACTGATCTCATTAATACAAAAAATTAACCTGCAGTTACAAGAGAGCAAAAAATGTGATTTTTCTACTTTCTTTTCTTTTTCCATTACAGTCAAATCCAAATAATAATGCGTATTTGTCTAGCCTCTTGAGCAAAATTATACAGCTTTCGGACAGCTGTTACCAGGGTAGTGTAAGGTCAAAACCTGAGAAACGGTTAACTGTAATAAATTGCAAATAAACTATGAGTGACACTTTCCTAGTTAGGCTACTTGTTGCTAGGACAACAGATTGTTGCAAGCGTCGATTTCAGCAGCGTGCGAGCTCAAGATCGCCTGGCCTGACGGATTTTCTTCAATAGTCTTGGTTGCAGCTTTGAAAACAGCCGAGCGGAAGAATGTATCCTCCATTTTCCTTAGGGTATCCTCAAGAACTCCAAAGCCCATACAATGTGACAAGATCAGGTGCCCAATGACTTCACCAAAATGTGCTGGAGCCTTTGGAAGGTCGATAGCAAGTTCATCCAGAAGAGACCCATAAAGCAAGCATCCAGTTCCCAGGTCTGCTGCCTTGAAAATGTTCTTGTTGTGAAGGTATTCCAATAGCCTCACAAGAGGATCGATGGAATTGGCACCTTTGTCGAGAGCAAGGTTGATGGCTTCTTTAACAACTTCTGGGTAATAATCAGGACTCTTCAGCTCTTCAATGCACTGTTGTGCTTCATCCAGAATACGGATGTGGAAATACTCCTCAAGAAGAGAAATGGTTTTCTTCTGAAGCCCTGCAGAGTTTGACTTGGGAGCAGGAGTTGGTTTCTCAACTGCAGTAGCTACAGATGGTTCTGGGACAAGTGATTCTCGAACAGTTGGAGCTGGTGTGACAGTGGTAGAAAAGCTCGAAGGACGGGATATTGGACCACCACTGCCCACAAGAGCACTTGTCTTGCCACTAGTTAGTGCTCCGCTGCCTTGAGGAAGTAGTTTCGAATTGACAGGCTGTGGCTTATTCACCAGCTGGGTGTGGCTGCGGGTGGGGTCAGATCTGGATTTAGAACGTGGAACTTCCCAGTTATCATTATCTAACCCAGGCATTCCAGGCATCTTTCTGACTCCAGGCATGCCGGGCATCATCCCACCAGTTCCAGGTCCGTTCATTGGAAAAGCTCCCGGTGAGAGTGGCCCGCCAGCACCAGTTCGGCCATTTCTGATGTTTGCAGTCGACCCCGGTCGCAATCCAAGTTTCTTCTCTGCCTCTGAATGAATTTCACTGATTGTCTTGGCTTTTATCTGATCAAAATAATAACACAACAGAGTTATTGAACAGTGAAAAGTATAAAATAGAACCAGACATGGTTTGCACGTTAACTACAAGTGATCACTCATTGGTATGTTTAGTGACCATATAAATGGCACATTCCAATTAGTGTACGGGGAAAGATAATATGGTCAAACACCGGCATGGGACATCAACTTGCAACATATCTTTATTCTTTTTTCTTTCCTACAAATGCAACACTACATCACTAAACACTGCAAGATCCACTGGATTTGAGTGTTGGGCGAGGCTGACATTCAGAGCAGTGATGGTACAGTTTTTAAGATGGAGCTGAGAGACAGTTACCTCCTCACGTCGAGGCACCCAGTTGTTTGAGCGGAGATCAAGGACATCACGTGCCATGAACCTCAAACGGGAAGCCAACTGAGCATTCATTGCAAGCTCCTTCACACGGTTGAAGTATACATCATTAAAACGGCGAGACTTTGGATTCTCATCCAACTGTTTGCCAATTGTGTTGAAGAACTGACAGATGGCCTCGACATTTTCCTCAGCAGGGCATGAATTGTTGTCAGAACCCAGCAGATCCTATTGCAGCAAGTGAGTCAGAATATATTTCCAATGTTGAAAACTGAACGAATGGAGGCCAAAGAGTGCCACTTTAGAGAGGTGTATTCCAACTGATGTTGGTGATCACATCAGATCACCATTTAAGCATAGTTTGCCAAAACCTTGCCTTATGGCTTTCCATTTACTGAAATTACCCAGCCGAAAAGTACAAAGGGTGACATATGTACCTGAACAATGTGATGTACTATCTTCTCCGGCACCATTTTTTGCTTCAGCAGCTCACCGATCAGGCGAATGTTCCCAAGTGTTCGAAGCTTGACAAGCCTTTCTTTGTCCCGTCTCTCCATCTCTTGGTCTGGACCAGTCAATCTCTCAACCTCGGCCCGTAGATTGCCAGCACCTTCAAATGCTTCTTGACAGTTGTTCAACAGTACACGTTTAAAGGTAATCTCTTTACCACCAGACTCCTCAGGCGGGAATGATGGGAGATTTTCATTGAGATCAAAACACAGTCGAGCATACATATGACAGAAGGTGGGCTCAAAGACAGCCTTCTCAAATATGAGAGTAATAACATCCTGGATAGATAAGAACAAATGTCAAGTCACATGGAACTACTAAAAGTAAGCTGGCAGAATAAGACCTACAATAAACAAACCTTCAAAATGCCTGCAGTAGTAATTCCTGCATCTATTAACTGTCCCTTCAGAAGATCAAACTTCTCTGGCGTCAACTTGTTCAGAATACTGTGCAATGAACAAATAGAAGTTTTCAAGAATTTCAATTCCTGAACGCTATAGCATACAAAAGATCTTAACGAAGAAACAGAAGAAAAGCAAAATCAAATAATACCCTTTCACTGTTTTCAGTGCTCTGTCTTTGTCGGATAGATTTCCTCGTTGGATCGACCAAGGTATTTCAGCCTTGACAAGAGCAGGGGCGGGACCCGGCTGAATAAATCGAATGTCAGAAAACCATTCATGCATCCAAAGACAAAATTTGAATGCGTTATTGATTACGCTTATGCATGACAAGTGAGGGAGGCAAAACATTGTCGGATTAAATCAAAATTCACATGTTCAAATCTAGACAAATTTGACCCAATCATTTCAACACTGACACATTGGAATATTAAAGACTTGAATGAATACGGTACAAACCATGCAATGATTGCATCAGCATAACAGAATAGAGCGCGTGTTTATTTGTATGGCGGGTGGTTAATTGCCTAAAGATCAATCACTGATTGCAACCACATGTTGTAACGTGCACACTGCATACATACTAAACAAATAACATTTTCTACGAACACCATGCACACAGATACATGAAAGCTTTGAGTGGTTATGTACATCAATTTAGCACAATGTTTATAACAAATATATGGCGACAAACACAAACAGAACAAGATATCTCGATAAAATTGATGGTAGCACAAATGTTGATACTGTGTATTTTCAAGATACCTGAGATTTAGCAGGAAACTGGGAGGTTAATTGCTCTTGCTTCCAACTTGAAGTTTGTGTCTCTTTAGATTCACGGATGTTATCCCAAGACTTCTCTTCACCAACAGCCACAGAATTTTGTGGACGTGAACGCCAGTCACGATTGTCTGTCTCAGTATGGCGGTTATATGACTGAGCTTGTACCTATAATACATAATAATGTACCCAAGGGACATTGTATCAGGCGTTTTACAGTAACAATAACACAGTGCAAGAATGAAGCATATTAGAGTAGCATGAACAAATGGTATGAGATTCCATCTAAAGAAAGGAAGAGTTCTCACATCTGAGTCACTGCGAGCCCAATTTTGATCCTCAACATGGAGTTCTACATCAATATCTTGCTTAAGTTTGATGATTTCCTTAGCTATATCAACAATCTGCAGCATCGTTTAACCAAAAGATTAATTAGAACCGATGCCACATTTCAGAAAGAGAAACTAAAAACACATGGGCACCAAAATAGATAAATATTACAAGAACTGTTCATAATAAAAAAACAAGAATACACCACGCCTCTTTATAGGGAGTAAATTTCTTCCTGGTTTCCTCAATATTTTACTCCATCGTCAGAAGTGCCATTTTTGGACACGCTTATTTAAAAATAAAGTGGTTCACACTATTATAATTTGGTTTGTTCTACATGTGCTACAAAAATATGTACACAAAGCAGTTTCAGACACCCAGTTGATATTCACTCTTCTGTGAATGCAGAGAGTAGTTAATATAAAAGAGCCACTGCATAAAAGGCAGAAGTCCATTTCCTTTTTTCCAACAGATTAAAATTTGTATCCGTCACTAAGAACAGTGCAGTATAGACCATCAAAACTGAAGTGTAGATAAAACCTTCCAAATCTTCAACTATGTAGTGCACATGTTCTTGAATAGTAGGTTTTGCTTGCTTGGCCCTTCGATTTGATGAAGAATAAGAAAACAGGCAATAAAGAAAGCAATTTCTGACAAATAGAGGAATTTTAAATATGAAAAGAGACAAAGTTCCTTCCACTTCCTAGTTCTCATACAAGCCAAATTATTTCAGTGGCTATACAGCGAATGGCTTATTGTGCAAAATTTATAAGATGTGTCAAATGTTCAATACAGGACTTACTTTCACATAACAAAATATGAACGAGCAAAATGAGTAAGAACAGATAAGTACCTCACGCATTTCAAGAATTTGATCTCTTGTGTAGCGAACCCGTTCGAGAGGCTCAAAACGTGAATCTCCAAGCTGCAATGGATTAGTGCAGAAGTCAGTGTCGCAAATACATACTAAGAACTATGGCATGCAGATGGATCAAAAGGGCAGTTGTGACATGGCAGCTAAGCAGTAAACAGAAGCTGGTTGTGTCTAATAACAACATCCAAGACAATTTCTCATTCTGTTCCAATACGGGAGTTAAAAATAACCATACTCGAGAAACTAAGCTCAGCTAGACTACTCAATACAAGTGCCTAACATGTCCTGAAAATAGCGTGTATCCTGTCCAATGAATCCCAAAGCCTCTAATATCCTGACAACATCACTACTGACAACAAAGTTCCTAGCTTTATCAGAAGCTGACCACACGTCTTCACCTACGAACCACACAGAAATAATCAAGCCATTCCACAATATATTCCCTTCGAAGCCGCCGCAGACGCAAAGCCCAACTAAAACCCTAGCACCGCCCCACCCCTGTCCCAGATCGAGCGGTGACCTTGGCGGCGAAGCCGGACGAGACGCCGCCGTGCGGCCGGAGGAATTCTCCAGCGCCGGTGGCGGCGGCGAAGGCGGTGGGGAAAAGGCGAGGGCCGCGCAGGCCGACGCCGCCGCCCGGGCGCAGGCTGATCACCGGCTGGTCCGTCGTCATGATTGAAATCGAGCGATAGCCGGGGCGAGTCGCACCGGCGAGGAGGGCGTATGGAATCGGAGCTTTCCGAAAGCTGGGGGACCTCTCTCTATCGGCGAGGAGAGGCGGAGGAAGGAGGAGGCGGGCGCGGGTGTGAGGTTTTATCGCGCAGGCGTTAGGGCTTGCGGCAAGCGGCGGAGTTTGCCGGAGCAGGGGAGGGTAGCTTGGTCTTTGCCTGGGTGGGGTGGTTCGTGCGTGCCGCAAACGGGCCCGCTTGTCGGGCTTCAACCGGGAGCGTTTGCTGTTGGACAAAGACGGTTTTGGGTCCGTGGAGTTACGTTAACTGCTAATCTGACCGTACGGGGGGTTAGGGCAAGTGCAGGGTGATTTGCAAGATTTGCAAAAGGTTCTGAATTGTTTTTTCACGAAAACTGAAAAAACTTGACCGGTTGACTCGTTGATTTTGAATTTAAAAACAAATAATATTTGAAATTTCAAAATCCAGAGAAAACGATCGGTAAACTTGAAAACCGATCGGTTTGCTTTCAAAAGAAGTTTTGTTGAAAACCGACAAAACCGGTTGGTAAACCAAAAACCAAATTTGAAAAATCTGACCAAATTTGATTTTGCACTTTTGATCGGTTTTCGTCCAATTTTCAAAAGATAGCAAAACCGAGGTTTCCACAGTTAATGAAACATTAGTGATGTGATGCACAATACACCTTATTTTTTTCTATATCCGGCCAAATACTAGCTTAAACAGAGTGCAAATTCCTTAAATAGAGTAAGCCCTGGTGCCATTACCTTAGAGCTATATAGATGTTAATTTTGAGTTATAAAATTGTCGGTGTTGTGAAACCGGCCGACAAGTAAATTTGTATTTGGGGGCTTGACACTCGT
>LAPY01000828.1:120377-134593 GCA_000970635.1 Eragrostis tef
CCTGCCGGCGAGCGCTTGGAGGAAGAAGAGACTGGGCGGGAGCGGCGCGCGCGGAAACGGGAGAGAAGGGGCGGCGCGCGGCGCACAGGATCGGAAATTTGCTGCGGGATGAAAGAGAACCTCCTCAGTCGTCTTTCGTTTTCCTTTCATCGGCTTGGAAAGAGTGCAGCGGTCCTTTCACCAGGATGGAAGGAAGATCCTCTCTCTCTTCTTCAATTTGTTGCCATGTCAGCAATTTGGATGATGTGGCAGTTAATTTATTGCAAATGAAAGACCCATTGACACTGGCCTTAGAGGTAGTTCAAATAGCATCAACTTTAAATCTAGGCGAGGATGAAGATACTTTTATAGGAGATTTCAGTCCAATGGGCTTCTTCGTCTCAAGAGGTGTGTACCAGTGCGTATACCAGCAGCGTGGTGCATTAAAAGTGGCACCTAAAGTCCATTCCATCTTATGGTTGATATCAAAGAACAAAGTCCTAACTAGAGATAATTTAAGCAAGAGATGAAAAGTAGACGAAACCTGTCTTTTTTGTTGTGATCAGTAAACTATACATCATTTGTTTTTTGAATGTGTGGTAGCTACTTAAGATGTGGACTGATGTTTCTGAGGTTCTTGTTCAGAACAAGGTCTGATTTTGAATCAGTAGGTAGATTATGGTTGAGTAATAAGAACTTTGTTCTAGTTAACATGATTTCTTCTGCAGCCCTGTGGGCAGTGGCAGAGCCAGCTACAGACTGGAGGGGGGGCCGTGAACAGTAAAAATTGCGAGCAAGCGACAATCTGGGAGCCCAATGGTCGAAGTGGCCTAGCGGGCATGCTAGAAGCGGCAAACCGGGAGCCTGATGATGGTGGACAATGTTGATTTGCTTGCACAGGCACATGGGCAAAGATTGTGTTGCATAAAATCAATTTAGCTGGGCTCAAATGCTACCAGACTTGGGAATTTTTACCACGGCAAGGTGGGGCCGGAGCCCAGGTTGGCCTTAACCTGGCTTCGCCCCTGCCTGTGGGGGTTATGGAAAGTAAGAAATGGCTTGTGTTTTCAGAGAATTTCATGGTGGGGGATGGATGTCCATGATCTGGGAGAAAATCTTCCCTATGTTGGAAAACTGGAAGGTCCTGTGTCCAGTTGGAAAACTGGATGCGTGTGCCAGCTTATTGCTGGATTGAAGGTGACATGGAGGAGACCTGGCAGAATCACGATGGGAGCGCAACTCACCGTCTCTGGAAGCTGAACAAGTATGGAGGCACCAGTGGTGGAGGCTCGATGAACAAGTGCATGCAGAGCAGACAGGAAGAAGTGTGAGGTTGGTGTGTGTGCTGTGTTCCGGATGAGACCAGTGTGGTCAAGTAATGGTGAAACTTAAACGCTGTGATAACATCGCTGTAAATGTTCCTGCCTGTTCGAAATATATGTGGCTGTGGCATCAGTTTGGCACAATCGAATCTTTTTGGCGCAATAGAATCTCTAAAAAAATGCACAGCAGAGTTATTACATACATGTGTATGGAACCTTGTTTCTATATCCATATTATGTCAATGAGTTACTTCCAGGAACTAACTCCAGGACAAATGAGTTTATCAGAACAAGGCGTATTGAAGTACTGGCATTGCACTCAATAACATAGTTTTCATCACTACATGATCTAGAATATCTTATATAGTTTGCTCCTTCTATTAGAAGATTTACATTCACAAACCTTAACTAAAAATGAAAATCGAGAGTAGAACATATACAAGTTAGCCACAGACTCCAACTTTAACCAGTCTGGCAAGATTCAGTTCAATGTAATTCTTGCTATCTCACCATAGAGCATAAAACATGATTGCAACAATGCAATTCAAATACTGACTTCTTGAAACAGAACTTCAAAAAAAATAAGGTATAACTAAATATCACTGCACTACTCATTCCCAGTAATCTGGAAAAAGGACTTCGCATACCAACACAGAACAACACATGCCCAGCATTGCATAAAAAAGGGGGGGAAAGGTTCTGCCATTCAATCTCGAGGTTAATAATAGTGAGGGAAGGCAGAGTACTTTTTGTGTCCCTTCCAGTTAAGATTTGGGGAACGGACACCAAAAATCACTTGCTCAACAGAATGTACGTTTACATCTCAGCTTCCATAACAATCAACTGATGAACTATTAAACTAAACCACATTCTAACCGTAAGGTGCACAAATCAAGATAACATCAAGACAGATCACATCAATATAACCGTAGAAACAAAGGTAGAAAAGTAGTACCTTACATTTTCATGCCAAGGATACGATTAAAATCTATAACCCCCTCTGCACCTGAACTCCACTAAACCTAATGCAACATCATTTCCAGGGGACACTGACGCACATCGCAACTCACAAATGGCATTATGGGGAATGGTAGGAAAATAAAGCTTTGAGAAGACATTTGGGCTGGCACTTCTAGTTTAGCAGTTCTATTTTAGGAGATTTATATCATTGTCAATGAAAAATCTGCTACTATAGCAGACGTGTGGGACGGGCATGAGTTAAATGCAGTTTCAGGAGAACAGTTAATGAGAGGATTATGAAACTGTGGTTAGAGGTAGTTCAAATAGCATCAACTTTAAATCTAGGCGAGGATGAGGATACTTTTATTAGGAGATTTCAGTCCAATGGGCTTTCTTCCTCTCAAGAGGTGTGTAACCAGTGCGTATACCAGCAGTGTGGAGCATTAAAAGTGCCACCTAGAGTCCATTTCATCTTATGGTTGATATCAAAGAACAAAGTCCTAACTAGATTTAAGCAAGAGAAGAAAAGTAGACGAAACCTGTCTTTTTTGTTGTGATCAGTAAACTATACATCATTTGTTTTTTTGAATGTGTGGTAGCTGCTTAAGATGTGGACTGATGTTTCTGAGGTGCTTGTTCGGAACTAGGTCTGATTTTGAATCAGTAGGTAGATTATGGTTGAGTAATAAGAACTATGTTCTAGTCAATATGATTTCTTATGCAGCCCTGTGGGGGTTATGGAAAGTAAGAAATGATTTGTGTTTTCAGAGGATTTCATGGAGGGGGATGGATGTCCATGATCTGGGAGAAAATCCTCCCAATGTTGGAAAACTGGAAGGTCCTGTGTCCAGTTGGAAAACTGGATGCGTGTGCCAGCTTATTGCTGGATTGAAGGTGACATGGAGGAGACCTGGCAGAATCACGATGGGAGCGCAACTCACCGTCTCTGGAAGCTGAACAAGTATGGAGGCACCAGTGGTGGAGGCTCGATGAACAAGTGCATGCAGAGCAGACAGGAAGAAGTGTGAGGTTGGTGTGTGTGCTGTGTTCCGGATGAGACCAGTGTGGTCAAGTAATGGTGAAACTTAAACGCTGTGATAACATCGCTGTAAATGTTCCTGCCTGTTCGAAATATATGTGGCTGTGGCATCAGTTTGGCACAATCGAATCTTTTTGGCGCAATAGAATCACTAAAAAAAATGCACAGCAGAGTTATTACATACATGTGTATGGAACCTTGTTTCTATATCCATATTATGTTAATGAGTTACTTCCAGGAACTAACTCCAGGACCAATGAGTTTATCAGAACAAGGCGTATTGAAGTACTGGTATTGCACTCGATAATATAGTTTATCACTACATGATGTAGAATTTCTTATATGATTTGCTCCTTTTATTATAAGACTTACATTCGCAAACCTTAA
Organism: Eragrostis tef; assembly: GCA_000970635.1. NCBI lineage: Eukaryota > Viridiplantae > Streptophyta > Magnoliopsida > Poales > Poaceae > Eragrostis > Eragrostis tef. The sequence goes on from LAPY01000828.1 coordinate 124,065, forward strand.
TTAAAGATGAAAATCGAGAGTAGAACATATACAAGTTAGCCACAGACTCCAACTTCAACCAGTCTGGCAAGATTCAGTTCACTGTAATCCTTGCTATCTCACCATAGAGCATAAAACATGATTGTAACAATGCAATTCAAATACTGACTTCTTGAAGCAGAACTTCAAAAAAATAAGGTATAACTAAATATCACTGCACTACTCATTCCCAGTAATCTGGAAAAAGGACTTCACATACCAACACAGAACAACACATGCCCAGCACTGCATAAAAAAAGGGGAAAAAAGGTTCTGCCGTTAAATCTCGTGGTTATTAATAGTGAGGGAAGGCAGAGTACTTTTTGTGTCCCTTCCAGTTAAGATTTGGGGAACGGATACCAAAAATAACTTGCTCAACAGAATGTATGTTTACATCTCAGTTCCATAACAATCAATTGATGAACTATTAAACTAAACCACATTCTAACTGTAAGGTGCACAAATCAAGATAACATCAAGACAGATTACATCAATATAACCGTAGAAACAAAGGTAGACAAGTAGTACCTTACATTTTAATGCCAAGGACACGATTAAAATCTATAACCCCCTCTGCATCTGAACTCCACTAAACCTAATGCAACATCATTTCCAGGGGACACTGACGCACATCGCAACTCACAAATGGTTCCTTCACACCGCCATTCCACAGACGAGTCGAATCAATGCATAAACGTAACTAGAAATCCATCTATGCATCGTCTAATTGGATCAAACTACACCCCCAGAAGAACAATTAGGGCAATTTCCACTTCTAACAAAACTGGGCTGGACATTTTGGTCAACCTACAGCACTGAATCCACTCATCCAACAAGAGTAGCAAGGAAAAGAACAAACAAGGCATCAAGGAAGAAAAGAAGCGAGCACGCACAGTACGAAACAGAAGCCGCAGGGGGTCTTGGAGTTCTTGTCGAGGCCCATGATGATCTTCTTGATCTCGCCGGCGCGGGAGAAGAGCTCGTAGGCCTGCTCTTCCGTGGTGTAGAAGGACATGTTCCCGATGTACACCGTCGTCGACGCCTGCAGCGCCGCCTCGTACTCCTCCTGCGTTCCCGGGAACCGCCGGTCCCTGTACGCCGAAAGCTTGTTCGGGTCCTGGAGGCGGAAAGGGACACAAGCCGCATGAGCATGGCGGCGAGGGAAACCGGATGCTTGGTTAGGGTTTGGGTGGATCCGAACCTTGAAGAGGGACGCCATTGGTGCGGCGGCGGCGCCGGGTCGAGCTCCGCCTTTCAGCCGCTCAGGGTTTTGGCTGCGGCGGAGAAGAACCGGGGAGATGGGGAATTTTGGGACCTTCCGCGATGTGCCGACGAACGGAACGAAAGACGGAGGGCAAAGGAAACAATTTTCTACCTTCCTTGATTTTACCAAAACTTTTAGTTCAACAAGTACTGCGATTTTTATTGTAAAAATAATGTTCTGACCATGGTCCGTAATGGAGTAACACATGTGCAGGCTGGAAATACACCGAGGACACTAATTACTGATAGTGAACTATACGAGAAGAATGAATGTAAAGCTAATATTCCTATATTTATACAGGATTTTCTTTAGCACGTCACAATTTAGTGGGTTGACCAGTAAAAAAAACAATCTACTGGGTTTCGAGTGATATAAAATGTAATGACTATTCTGAAATTTTCCGTTGCTTATGGCGTGGAGGAAACTGTTCCATTGCAAGGACGCTGAGGAGGCGGAAGCGTCAGCTTGTTTGGATGGGGTCCGTCTCGCTACGCGGTGGCTAGGGGTCAGCATGGTGCTCGAGTCGGATGCTGCTCTGGTGGTGTCGAAGTTAAAGACCACCAACTGTGATTGCTCTTTGATCTCTGGCATGATTAACGACATCCATGAATAGTGCCAGCAATTGGCGAAGGTCGAATTTTGCAAGATTAGAAGGGAGCAGAATGCAGTTGCGCATACGTTAGCGCATCTTGTTTCTCATTTAGGTGAGTCGGGTGTGTTTTCTCATATTCCTGATTGCATTAAGGACTTGATTGTGACCGATCGCCTTGTAGCGTCGGTATGTAATCAACTTGGTTGATTTTAATAAAGCTACTTTCCACCGCAAAAGAAAAAAGATATATATATATATATATCAAATTCTCATTAAGTATCATAGGCATTGTACTACATAATTAAGTAAACAGCAAGAGTAGGATTACAGTCTTTGCCACCTTGTAAGCCAAAACATAAAAATAATACATTGTCCGCATAAGCCTTCCTAGCGCATAAATAAGCTACACAGTTTCCTTCAGGGTTAACATGAATAAATAAAAAAGAAAATAATTTCTAATCACTACAACAATAATAGCCTTCTACAATGACACAATTAGGTTATCAACCTATCAAATTTGTCATAAATAATCTTCTATGAGAGATTTATGACAAAAATCATATTGTCATAGAATGTGTGCTGCTATTATTGCTAATTACCTTTTGTGATATTTTTTTATTTTCATCATAACTATATTATGATTCACCAAAACGTCATAAATTTTCATGACGATTCAACAAAACGTCATAAATTCTTACAATGATTGATTTCGTCTTAAACCGTTGAGCAGTGGCTGACCTATTTTATTTTCAGCCCGTTCACTTCTAACATGTTTATTTTTCTGCCGTTTATTTGTGCTCCATTAATTTCACCAGACATTTATTTGTCCATACCATTTTTCTAGCCTGTAGTTTTCCAAGCCTAGTAATTTTTCTGGCCCACAGTCTATGCATTACACGAACATTAAAAAAAGGTAGTTTTTCTAGCTTATGAAATCACTCTCCCCTCTCTGGCCCATACACTATGTATTAAACAAACAGTCTATGCATACACGTTCCAGTAGTTCAAATCAATTCTTTCAGGAATTTTTTAATTTTGAATTGTTCTAACTATGAAAACTATTGTTTGAGTAGTGAAATTACATTGTTCTATTGCTGAAACTCAATTGTTTTAGCAGTGAAAGCCCAGTTGTTATGGTGAAAGTTGATTTTTCTAGTATTTTTTATTTATTTTACTTTTTTTTTCATTTTTGAATTGTTCAAGTAGTGAAAATCAATTGTCCTAGCAGTGAAGATCAATTGTTCCAGCAGTGAATATCAATTGTTATAGTTCTAAAATTGACTATTTTAGGATTATTTTGAATTTTATTTTTTTATTTTCATATTATTTGAATTGTGAAAAAAAAACAAGTATTGCGGCAGTTGAAAAAAAAATAAAAAAAGTAATATTGACAATAACAACATGTTTCCTTACAAATAGGTGGCTCCCCCAGCGGCCAGAGTAGATTGATTCACTTAGCCAACCGGCGAGTTGTACCAAGGATAGAAGCGTCAAGGACACATCTGACATAGCCTTTTTCTTTTCTTTTCACCATATAACTAATACAAATTTTGAGCGATCCAGACATAACAAGGAGGATATTCGAAGTGGTTCAACTCTTTAATATCGAAAAATGCACGCTCGAGTTTTCTTGTTTTGAGTTCATACTTTCTTACGCCTCCCCAATTGCTTAGTAGCAAAAGCAAATGAAACGCATGCGGCATCCAAGGCGGAGAAAAATATATATTGTTAGGTCGTACGCCGGGCAAGCTTTTGGTAGGTAAACATGCAGAGTGATTCAGCCCAAGGAATAACGCATGATCCACCAGTATATCCTTTGACACATTCTTGCATCCATCCATATCAACCATGCAAATTTCGAATCTAATACCATCCGGGTAATCAAGTGCAAGAAATCCACAAACCTGCAGAAGATCTCCCCAGGGTGTAGAAACCATGTGCCTGGTAAGAACAGATCCAGGTGGCTTTGAGGAAACCATCTTCTCCCTTCTTGGTCCACTTGGTTCATCAATATGCCACTTCTCCACCAATCCGTAAAATGTCACAGTATAGAAACTCCCATCATGGTACGCACAGTCTAGGTATCTGTCTGCCATATGTCCAGCGTGAGTTGAAGCGACTTGCCACTTGCTTTGTCCAGCCTTAACAAAAGAAAGCCAGGAACTATCACAATGGATAACCATAACAACATAGTCTTTGTGTTTTGATGGACTGCAGGACAACACTGCCTTTGCATAGAATGTTATTCCTAAACAATTTGCATCATAGAGCTTGCCAAATTTATTCTTACGGTAATATTTCAAGTTGCCTCCGCTACCATAGATCGCCTCCACACCTGCAAAATCAGTTATTGGCGGGAGGGGGGTCATATTCGTGGTGAAGGGGTTGTACAGCACAAGATTGGAGAGCTCATTCACCAAAACCAGCCATCCATGGGAGGCTCCACAGCACGCAACAAAGCAGCTCTGCGGAAAACTGATATCATATTCATTCCTAACATCAAGATGGTGAGAGTTGCAGGTCACAGCTGAGCTGCACTTGCCCTGTGCTTCCTTTTTCTCAAGATGGTTAGCCCAAGATATGACCCATGGGGTGCAAATATGTGGGATACCAGCAATGGTGGCAGCAGTTCTCCATGTATTGCAGACAGATGCAAAGGCAATTGCTTGGGGAAGCTCCAAGCGCTGCAGGACACTGAGGAGAATATCAATCGGGAGGTCCGACAAGCTGGGACCTGTAACTTGTTGATCTTCTCGCTGAGAGAAAAATTGGATCCACGGGGCGAGGTTGGAGGGGATCCTCCCATGCTGCTATCTTGAAAAGAAAAATCGTGAGACGGATATACAATGGAAATAGAAGGATTTTGAACTTGTGCTTCTCAGGACTCGGCGATGGTAGCACGACGCCACCCACGATTACTCGCCGGTTAGAAGGATCGACTCCGGTTCATCAAAAAAAAAAAAAGAAGGATCGACTCCGGGTAGAGAGAAGGATGTGCTCGAGCGGAAAATATATAACGGGTGGTGTGGGCCTTTGTAATTGGGCCCAGAAATACAAGCTATCCTTTTCGGACTCACACACCACGCTGGGATAGGGTTCTCTCGGAACGAAATTCTCTGCGCCGTCTAAGTAGAAAACCGGCTGCGCAGCAATGGCGGAGGCCTACGCTCTAAAAGAAGATTTATTGCTGGCACAAAGTAGTGGTGCTAATAGGTTTATTGTACAAACAGATTGCATGAAGGTGGTGGATACGATGAAGAATGGTGGCTTCTGGGCGAATGCAGGAGCAGCTATCTATGATGTCTGTAGTATTCTATGTCATGGTTTTGTTAGTGTTGATATTGAACATTGTAATAGGGAAAGAAACCGGGTGGCTCATGAATTAGCTAAAGTAGCTTTCTTTTTGAAAAATTCATATACTTGGGTCGATGAGCCCCCTAAGTTACACCTGGTGAACGATGTAACATGTTTTTTCAATCAATAAAGTGCGCCACATGGCTTCCTAAAAAAAAAGGGAAAACCGGCTGCGCATCACCGATTGGATTGGTGCCACCTTTCCTTCCCTGCAATCTCCAAGCAACGTAAATGAAAAAAAACTGATCGATTATTTAGGGCCTCTTTGGTAGGGCTTCTTCAATGGCTTCTTTAGCGGCTTCACGTGATTTTCAACCAAACAGGGTGCTTCTCTATGTGCTTCTTCTTAGAAAAAGGAAGAAGCCCCTTCCAAAAAAGAGGTGAAGCATGAAGCCACAAAATAGTAGCTTCACCGGTTTCTCTTCTCTACGGCTCTCTCATCTTTCTATATTTGTCCCTAAAAATATGGAGAAGCTACAGAAAAAGCCGTTTTGCCAAACGTTTTAGGCACAGCTGCAGACAAAACCAGCACGGCTATTTTTTCAAAAAAACTACAACCACAGCCGAAGCCGACACAGCCACAGCCCTACCAAAGAGGCCCTTACACACACAATCGGCTCCAGCTTCCTATGCCATCGGCTCCATCTGGTACAACGTGGTTGGGATCGCAAATTAAGACGTCGCGTGTTCTCGCACGCCGCCTGCCGACCCTAGGCAACCACGGAGAATTCTGTTCGCACGGACATCGACTTGCAGACGTCGTCGAGAACAGGAAACTTCCAAGCTCGTCGAGATCACGTCCCAACCGTCGCCGAGATCAATCATGCATGCACCATCGCCGTCTCTCCTGATGTCCAATGTCTCAACGTCGTCCACCAAGGAGGCCGCTGCAGATATCCTTCGGCCATCAACAGTCATTGACATGCCGGTTATACGACCCAAACCAAGGGGTCAGCATCAATGGAATATCACGGCGTCGAGCTAGGTCGTACTACGGAGACGTACATATATCATTTCTGCTTCAAAAGGCAGGTCAAGCGATTCTGGTGAGCTCGCCAGAGCATGCGATCCGAATTTGTTGCAGGCTGATCTACGCAGTCGCCTTTGAAGCTCGGTCTCTGCCTAGTCGATATAGATGCCTGGGCAACATGGACTTGAAGAGCGCCCTCCCCTTCAGTTCTCGGAGACGATCATGAGACGTCAAAGAAGCGCACAGGGGCAGCGCGACTGCTCGATGTTGGCAGCCATCAAGCCATGGAGTATCATCTCTCCTACCATGGACCGCACTCGGCTGCATGTCAAGAAAACCTTTTCTGCAGCTTCGTAGTTACTCTCCACAATCTTTGAGACCATCATTTTGTTCAAGACAATTTGCAGCAAATTGTTGCCACATGAATTGCACAAAAGTTATATACAAAGCTATTGATAATAAGTTTCTATTGCCTGTATACATTGAACTATCTTCAACTAGTGTCATCTCTCCTACCATGGACCGCACTCGGCTGCATGTCAAGGCAACCTTTTCTGCAGCTTCGTAGTTACTCCCCACAATCTTTCCAAACGTCGGCGTAGCCTGCCCCGGGTTTCTTTCCGCGGGGGCTCCCACACGGGGAAATGGCTGGGATCCCGCCGGCGGGGAAAGTGGTTCGCAAAGGAGGCCTAATTGAGACCATCATTTTGTTCAAGATAATTGCTGCAAATTGTTGCCACATGAACTGCACAAAAGTAAACCGGTAGGATATTCACAGCATAAGGATAGTCCTGTCACTCGTGACTTCTCGAACAGTTATGTACAAAATTATTGATAATTTCTATTGCCTGTATACATTGAACTATATACCAAAGTAACATGCACTCTGTCTAAATAAGTCCCTGAGGGTAATACATCATCAACGATCGTGCCAGGCAAGGCAACTTTATCCTTCTTATATAGCTTTACACTGTACTAGGTGTAATGTAGAATTCTTACAGGAGTTGCTAATTTTCAGTCGATTGAAAATTGGAGGTGCTTTCAATCAACGTTCACAACCCTCAGATCTATAGTTTCAATACATTGATAATTTTCTCTAGTTGATACATAATCCTACAAAACAAAATGAAACAAACCATTGGATGTTGAATGTGGTGATATAGGCATTGATTGAAACAACAGCTTGTTTTCAGTCAATTGAACACAAGCAAATATGAAGTCTTAATGTGTAATTAACCTGTATCTCTTTGAGCAATCAATTTGCAAGTCCCAACTGCGCTCTCGAGTTGAACCACGACACTTCCATGTAATCTCTTGGAGCCACGTGCTAATAAATGTACCTACTGCTAACATTTGCCTGCCCAAGCTTATACGCATCTTGTTTAAAAGAGTCATGATGTCATATTGGATTCAAACATGCATGTACGTGCAAAGTTTCTGTATGGTGAAAGATAATCAGTTGGCACTAGGATCTAAGCTTGTTAGCCAATAACCAAAAGGGGAATACTGAAAGATTTAGCAAAAGTATATATATGCTGGTAGCCACAAAAAAAAAGGCCAAAAGGCCACCAGCTAACCATACAATTGAAATGATTTCTGTAAGAAATACGAGTATTTAATAACTGTATAGATATTCAGCATACACCATACCACCCGTTGAATAATTATAAGTGGTGAATAGGCAATATATGCATAAAGTAAAAAATTAGTGTGATATACAACTCAATGCATCTCAAAATAGTGTGCTATCCCATACCAATCCCCAGTTGTTGTATTCATTTTGTAACACCCTTTGCCAACACACACCCATGACAATTGTTCACCTCTTTCATAAGCAAGGTCTGAAAATTGTTTTCTATCTTCATGTTTTAGATAAATTAAAAGCGATGACATGTATACAAACATTGTTCATATGTATGCTGTAAAAGAAACAAAAAAAATTTATTTGCACAGAAATACCCTACAACATTTTTCCTGGCAGGGCACGTGTGAAGATATTTTTGCGCATGCACATAGCATTTAGCATACTTGAGTGCTCAAATTCCTAGATAACTTTTCACGTGCACATGTGTACAGATATAGTTTAGAGGTCTTGATGCAATATAACGCAAAAATTCTTAAAGAAAAAACTGTAAATTAAAATGGTTGGGGATAGGTTTAGAGTTTAACTTCACTACTATATATGGAAACTGTTAGCACGATGAGAAATATCATTCACTCAATTGTTAGACAAGGGTCACAAAGCTACCAAAGAGGTGTTCTACATCTGAAAAACATTTATGGAAATCAACTATATAAGGATGAATGATGCTTAGTATATTACAGCTGTATTCATCATACAAACCATATTAGAGTGTCATAGGGAAGGCAAGCAACAAAAAAGGAATAATATAAAAATTGTATTGTTGTTATTTGAAAGTTGCGGTTACAAAAAAATGAGTCAAATTACAGAAATGTAACATAATTTCCTTTTTCGTAGGAGAATGCCTCATTCATTGAGAGCAATAAGAAAATTATATTGATATCAGTGTTCGGAAACAGAATTGCACTATATAGAAATCCTTGAAACATTACATATATTTGTCTTACCAATGTATTCACCGCACAGAGCCTTTTTCAGTGAGCTGTAAATCAGGAAGTACAACCTACCTATAGAGCACCTCAGCAACAACCTTTCTCTTTGTGCTTCATGCTGTGAATACCTCGGCAACAATGATATCTGGAGACGCCAATGAGCTAGCTCCCTGGAGACGGATGTGTTATTTAAAGATCTTTCAATGTTGTGATGAGGATCATTCTCATTCTTCACTGAGCAACCATTAATAACAAATCATAACCAATCATGAATTGATAATAAGTTCTCTCATTTCTGCCTGACAACCAAAGGGAACTGAAATGTTGATGAAGAGGATTAATTAAAATGGACCATGTAGGTATTTAATGAAATTTCATCGTCCCTTGAAATGATGAACATTGGAATTGACTGGTGATCCTTCACGCCTGAACATCACAATAGTGAAATGGAAATGTAATTCCAAGAGAAAGATGCTACAAAAGTTAATTAGAGCCACCAAAGTTGAAAATGGAAGACTGAATCTGAAGACGGTGCGGAGTGATTACACAGAAGTCATGTAATAATATCTACGGTTATATATGTCTCCATTCACCTAACTAAATATTATTCGTGCAGTATTTGCATATAATCACATTTTATCTACAAGGACTACATAGAGGATATAACCGAAGAAATGTACACAATCTAATATGCGTTCGTCCTAAATTAATAGGCAAACATGTTCTCCAGATAACGATGTGTTTAGTTCCGTATCGATCCAGATCTCTCGTGAGCTGGTCGGTGCAGAATTCAGAGGAAACTGCGAGCGATCGAGTGTACGTCTGACAGGGCAAAGAAAATTCTGCCACCGGTAAGTACGGGCGGTTTAGTTGTTGTAGAGATAAGTACGAGACGTCACCAATGGAACAGTGTATGAACAGCAACCTAGTCCCCACCCCATTTCTGGAGCTATTAGAAGACAAAAATGTGTCATCTCCAATTACTGCTACTAGCGCTACAGCAAGATCGAGCAACAGCAGCACGTGCGGAAAATGAAGAACAAAAGGACACATCATGCACAGGATCTGCATCTAGCTCCTGCTAACCGAATACTGACCTGACGAGGAGGAAGCAATACGCAGATCTGAGACGGGTATGCGGGCTTGGGTTAATTATAGCTTTCGTCTTCTCATTTGCTTCTCCTTGCCAAGGAGAAAAGCAATCCGGAGCGAGTCTGGTGATCGATCGATCCATAGGAATGGAGTGCTAATGAAAGGAGAAAAAGGAGAAAGGATCAGCAGATCTGGTAAGAAAATTGACAGAAACGGAACGAAAATTTGTGCATTTCCTTCTGTTACCTTTCGACCGAAAACCAAATCAATCAACATATGTGAGTACAGGAGAGTAAATAGTTTTACCTTCCCAAGACGCGCGCAGACGGATAACGGTTGTTATCCCTTGGAAAAGATGAACACACCACAGGAGGAGGCTTCTTCGTACGACGAAGCGAAAGGGAGGGAATCCGTGCAAGAAGGTACACGCGCGCGCCAAAAAAAAAAAAAGGCTCAATCCAACGGCGCCGCCGTACGTACGAACCGCCCCGAAATAGAAACTCCGCAGGATGACCAATCTGCTTCATGAACCTCAAGAATTCTTGCTTTGCAGCGCAGCATACAATGATACTGGCAACAGAGACGGAGATCGCCGTAGAACAACGTGTGGAGGCGGACAGGCGGCGGTGGAGCGCGCCGGCCAGCCCGTGCGGTGGGCGGCCGCG
>LAPY01000828.1:150736-161446 GCA_000970635.1 Eragrostis tef
CCCGGCCCGCCGACGTTGAGCCGCACGCGGCCGCGGCCCGTCTTCGCTGCGGTGCCCATGGCCTTGTTTGCGGATCGGTGTTGCGTTGCAACGTTTACAAGTCGCGCGACGACCGGGCCATTCGTCGCCGGGCGGGCGGGACACGGCCGTTTTGTTGGGTAATGGGGCGAGGCCGTGCCGGGTGGCGGAGAAAAGGAGGGGCCGGTCAGGTTCAGGTGGGCACGCGACCGAGCCCCCGAGGATTTGGTCGTCTCCCGGGAGACGTCACCGTACCCCACCTGAGGTTGTTTCGTTGACGCCAGAGCGGGAGTGGCGTCCGGTCCGGGGCTGGGGCTGGCTGGCTCCCCGGTGGTGGGGCGGGCGACCGGTTTGGTGGGGCGGCGGCAGGGATCATCACGGGGGAGTGGGTTCGTCCGTCGTCGGGCTCGGTGCGCGGCGGCGCGGCGTTTTTCCTTCTCGAGTGCGGAAGTGCGCGGAACGTGAATTTTACGAGGCTTCTGCGTGGTGTCGCGTTTCCCCCGGCGGCGCTCGCGAGTTTGGGGCCGGAACGGAAAGCTAGTGTGTACTACTACAGGTAGTGGATCAGAAAGTTCTGCTGGTTGGATTGGGTTGGGTTGGGTTGGGTTGGGGATGGAGGTGGCGCGCTGTCGCGGCGACGATCCCGAACCACTCACTACTCTCGAGCAGCGCGACACCGGGACTAGCTTACTAGCTCCACAAAAAGCGACAACCGCAACCAGGTTCAGTATAACCGAATGCTCGTTCGTAGCCCGGACAACTTACCTGCAGCAGGTAGAATAGAACCGGATCCCTTTTAGGACGCTGGATTGAGCTTAAAGACAGCGGAAACACCAAAAGCAACGAGACCGGACCGTGCATAGGCACGTAGCTCAATTATAAGCTACCATCACCGCAGTCTGGGTTCAGGACTCGAGATGACAATCCTGCGGAGGAAGAAATAGATTAGCACGCTACGTTAGCTTAGTAGAAGTAATCGTCATCCTTATCTTCGCATAGAAAATCAAGATCACGAAAAGAAAATGGCACACCATGTACTCCCCGCTTGCGTTCTTGTCCGTGAGCCCAGTGACAAGAGCCGGAAAAATTCGGCACGAAAGTGACTGGTCCGGCGAAACCGCGAAAAGGATGGTGTGGTCTCGAGCTGACCGAGCAGCGCATTTGGGTCTCATCGTGATCGGCTGGCTCTGGGCCGTTTCTGCTACGAAGAGACGCACGCGTTCTTATCGGTTTGACTAGTGCAGCGCGGTGCAGGAGCAGGACCCATTGGAAAGAGAACATGGTGGCCATGGATAGTGCGAATCTGAAGAGGACGGCGGCCTAATCCCACTTCCTAATCTCATTGACTTCTCGGTTTCGTTTGTTAATTTGCTTGATGGAGTTGACTCTGCTTTCAACTGTTAATCGCCGACGACAGTTTCTTGATCAACTGTTAATCTCATTGACTTCTCGGTTTGTTTGTCAATAAACCGTTAATCAACCGTAGTATCTTGATCAGCCAGCGCGTGCGTGGCCCTGGTATCCTACTTGCTTAACGGTTTATTGAGCCGTCCACAAATTTGCAAGAAAGTTCGACTAATATAGGGATGACGACGATTGTGCTTTAGTTGATCACCAAGACGTTGTGCTCATTCAGATTTGTTTGGAATTGCTGAATTGGTCAGTGTTCCTGATGTAGTTGCTCTTCTTTTTTTCCCTCACCTTTTTTAACCTCGTTTTCTCGGAAGGGCAAATTAGATATGTTTTGAATCTTTTGATCGTTGACGATTGACCCAGTTGAAATACAGTCCAGGCTCGTCCGGACTGCTTGTTACTCGTCCATTGCATGGTATAATGCACTCCCTCCGACATTCCGACACTGTTTGTCACATTTTTGACGTTTGAGATTGTCTTAAGTTAAACGTTTTTTTACTACTAAATATATGTTTATATGTTAAGTTTAGAAATGTAAAAATGGTATAAGTTGATTTGTATTTAAATATGGTTTCATAATAGTATACTTGAACTATAATAGTCAAGAAATTTGTTTCTAAATGCATTATAGAAAAAAATATTGGTCAAAGTTATATTTTAAAGACCGTGAACTTAAACGTAACCAGAGGAGTACTAGTTTCTACTTCACTGGCCGGTCGGAAACTTCAAGAATTCACTTGGTGCAAGAATTCACCGTGATCTGAAGACCTACATGTTCTGACATCAAAATGTCTTTCAACGAGAAACCACCATGGTCACATGATGTTTGTGTTTTTTAGAATTCAAGGTTGAAAGGTTGGCAATCACAGTTTACTGATGAAAATCTAAAAGAGCCCAGTCGAAAGGCTTCGTTGGTTGTACTTGAATCCTGGATAACAAAATTTTTCTAGGAAACAAGTTTCAGCTAGATAGAGCTTAAGCATATTTACAATTCCAGATTTCAATATACTCACTACAGTTACAAACTTGATGCGGTTCACACCGAAGGAATAGAATTTTTTTTTGCACTAATAAAAATATAGATAAAAAAGAATGCAGGCGGTCGCAGCAAGCTACATGCAAAATCATAACAGGCTTTGCACCAAAGAGAACAGGAAAACAACCCAAAATGCTCCCACGGAAGGGCAAAATGGAACGTTTTCAGTTGCAGCAAGGGCATAATGATCACTCAACCTGCCCACCACAATTTACGAAGGCACATTTGCTACAAAATTCACTGCTCAAATGGCCTATATAAATAGAACATCAGCGAGCTACAACACCATCCGACACCCTGACACCATGGGCCTCATGGCAACAGTGGGATCCATTTTTGCCAGAGGGCATGGCATCAAGCATCAACCACGGAACAGAAGTTACGCCTAACAACACAACTATAGCAAATGTTGCTACAACCGCTAACTACTACTACAGGCACAATCAGATGACAATTCAAACGGCAACTGAAGGAGTTACAATCCATACAAGGTGCACTGCCAAACACCTTACAGACTACGGATCAAATCTAGGGAGCAGATCCATTAACAAGAGACAATCATAGGCGGCTAGCTTAAGCCTTTCTTCTGCGCTTCTTTCCAGTAGAAGCAACTGCAGAAGCCTCCTGCTCTATTTCCGCTGTCTTGCTTTCTTTCTCCTCCTGCTTCTCTTTGTCCGCATCACTCTCAACAGGGGTACTAGCACTCTTCGGTTTACGACCTGGCCTGCCTTTTCCTTCAGTGGATTTGATTTCATCTTTTGAATCCTTGCCTTTGCTGCCAACCTCCTTAGCTTTGCTCGCACTTTTGTCACCATCTTTAGGCAGTTCATCCTTTACCTTCTCATCAGTTGATCGAGTAGCTTTGTCCTTGGATGACTTCTCAACTTCCTTTTTAATGCTAGTGCCAGTTTTAGGTGTTTCTTTGACATCCTTGCTCCCAGTTTTGCCCTTAGAACTTGGAGTTGCAGAGCTGGTACCCGGTGTTCCGTTGCCCGGACGAAAACCTTTTGGACGCCCCCTTTTCTTTGGAAGATCCCCTCCATCACTGCCACCATGTACAAACAGTAGTTTCAGAAAAGTTGCAGGCACAAAGTCCACATGTTTTCTTTGTGTGAATTATTTACCTTTTAGGTGTTTGTATTTTTTCTTCCTTCAGTGGCTGCGCTGAGCTCCCTTTACGTTTTCTGCCCCGCGGCCTGCTCAAATATCCACTAGCACAAAATTAGCAAGCAAAATGACTCTTTTAATGTCAGGGGTTCAGGTAGGATGGCATGTTAGCAAGCGACAGCCCGGACCTCAAACATAAGATTTGAAAGTAATATGAACAAAATAAAGATCTGGAAGCACTAATTTTCTTATTGCCAGCTTCATTCTTGGCGCCAACAAGAACTTGACATTTCAGACCTCAGGAGATTTAGTTATGCAATTTTGTGTGCAACCTTGTAGGCGGGCAAACAAAATAATTGATTCGAATTAGCCCATTCAAGATCAGTGAATGCATGCCGGTTATAGATACAAAATTTGGGAGCCTGGCCCTACAGCCTACTGATGCAAGAATTGATATCCAAAACTACTAACAGTAACTACTAACACTAGTCAATTCAACTGGTGCAAAACATGGGCAAAGAAGAGCTTTGCTTACGTGTCGGATGCCACAGGAGCTTCTTTTTCCTGACAATAAAAGATAATCAGAAACAAGGAAATAAAATAGAAAAACATTAAATGATCACAAGGTGAAAGGTTCCTACCTCACTGATGAATTCCCACTTTTCATTCCTGAGCAGTAATACCTCTACATCCCCGTCGTCATATGACACCTACGCTCCAAAAATTGAAAGAGTGATGAAAATAAATAAATGTATATGATCAAAACAAACAATGCAGAAGTAGTGCACATACCTTGTGTCTTTTAGAAGCAGCATCAAATGATTCAACAACACCTTTGTAAAACCTGCAAAATATTTAGGGATAAAAAGGCTTATCAAGTCTAAAATTGAAAACACAAATTATATAGCAACAAAATGTATGTAACGCATCATACATCAATAATTAGCAGTATTAAACAGCAAACAGGATTTTGCCTAATCAAAACGGGAATATCTTTCCTTCAAAGTAAATAAGGTCACCATGAGATGCAAACATTAAGAATACTTACATTTTATCATCTGGCCACCAAACTTTGATCCTTGCACCCACTAGGCTTCCATCAAGGCCTTTAGTTTTCCGTGAACGAGGAGTCTGTCAAGAGAAAATTAATAATCAGATCATACTACTACTTGTGATGCGGTGGAAAATTAAGGCAAAATAAATGAAAAAAACAATGTGTGCAACAATACTGCTTCTACAAGATTATTTAAGAAGAGCATCAGTATACATTGAGAAGTTGCTAGGTATCAGCATGAAAATTCTAGACTTGGCAAAACCCTTACAAGCATTCAAAAACACTGTATTCAAATGGAATATACTTTTAACATTGAACAACCAAATAAGCAAGGATCCTAAAATCCATCCCTATTATGTATAGGAAAATCTAGCTAAATATATTTTAAGCAAATCTATCATACAGGTAACAAAATGAATCGTGAACAAGATAGGTGTAAAAACAAGACAAGACAAAATAATGTATGCATTCATAGTCAAGCAATGCATGATGCAATCCAGCACATATCTACCTCTTCAGTTTCAGTTTCTTGTTCTCGCTTCCTCTTAGAAGTGCCCTTCTCCACACTTTGTTTCCTGTTTTCTGCACTTTGTCCCTTGGTTCTACCTGACCCCTTGGTCGAAGACTTTGTAGAAACCATTTCCTGTTGCAGAACATTTCAATAAAAGGATATATTAAAATGACGCCACAAATACTAAGTTCAATATTTCAATGCGTATGAATTGTTGATTGTTCATGAACTAGGCCTCAAGGATTAAATTCAAGTAAAAAGTACAATAAAAACCAAAACAAAAGGTACAGAACAGTTAGGAATAACAGCTATATGTGTGGCACAGTAACAGTTAATATGGTTCCAGATAAAAATGGAAACCCATAGAAAAAAAAGTGGCATGATAATGCTGCATAGAATAAATCAGGCCAAGATTTATCACATTAGCATACTACTATCAAAAACAGACTTTTGTAAATTGAACATGAAACCTGCCAATGTCAAGAGACTGACCTTTAGGCTCAGATCCTTGGAAGGATCTTCCTCAGAGAGGGTTTCATTGTTTTCTTGCTCCGGACTGATCTTTTGTTGCTTCTTCGATGATTCTCCTTCACTAGCCTTTTCAACAGACTTAGAGTCATCCTCAGCTGTTTGTTTTGTTAACTTCCCAGCTGAATCCTTAGCCTCCTCAATCTTTTTCGTATCACCTGAACGTTTGTTCTTTCCAGCAGCTTTCTTTTCCAATGACTTTGGTCCAGGAGGTCGGCCTCGTCTTTTAGCAGGAGTAACAGCAGCAGGCATTGATGTATCATCAGCTGCTCCGTTGGCAGCTTCTCCAGAAGATGCAGGACCTTCCTTTTTAGTATCAGCATCTGCAGTTGCTTCAGACTTGTCAGAAGGGTCAGACTTATTTTGGTCTGACTCAAGCGCAGAAGAATTCTTGGGCTTTGTGGCAATGGATTCTCCACCTTCATAGTTGACAGATTCCAAATGATCAGCATCAGACTGTTTTCAGCATAGCAAGATTGTTAACCAGAATGTGCAATGTAGCCCCAGTTTAGACTCACCATTATCAGCTGGAGTTGCACCGCTGCTAACAGTGGTACCCGGAGTACCATTCATAGAAGTAACATCTTGTTCAGGACGGCTAACATCTTCCTCCATCTTTGAAGGCTCCTGCCAAAAGATACACTCATACACATGCTGGCATATTATCACACATTTCAATAAAAAAAAGAAGATGCAGAGCATACCTGAGGTAACTCATCAGAAATAGTCCTCTCAGAAAGCTTGCCATCATCCACCTGACCATTAAGAGATCAAAAGTGCGTCCAAATGAATGGCTTAGAAAACACTCTACACTACTTTTCAGTTTTCTTATCAGAGTTAACCAACAAGGATTCCCACCCCACCGATTGAAAGCGTTTTCATCTGATAGGCTAAACCAACCATACTTTTACCTTCAAAATCATCCATTTCAATCGTAAGTGAACAATATTCTGGCATTACAGCAACATCTCAAACAAAACAATGAAATGAAGTATCAAACAATGTTGTCTACTGCAGCACCTGTAAGAATGATTGACCTTTCTCAAGCTATCATTACAGTTCTTGCATGCTAGTATTTGACTTACCGTGTCTTTCACCAGATCAGCATTGTTATCTTCCTTGTCATCAGCATCCTCTTCACAAACTGATGTGACAATTTGGCTGTATTCGCTCAAGGATTTACCTTTAAGCAATACAAGAAAGACTGGCTTCAGTTTTTCACGGCACATGCCTATAACCTTCTCAGCAAGCAAAAAGGATGGTGATTCCTGGAAAATAAATCAAAAATAATGTTTGGGTTAATTGTTTCCTTCTGCTAAGCAATATATCCAGTGGTAACCTGAAGAAAGTTTGGGTGAATATACCTTCTTTTCTTTCCTAACATTCTCCAGTAAACATGATGCAAGCTTTTCATGGACATCCTCACTCTCTTCAATTACCAATTTCATTATTGTTTCCATGCAGGATCTGACAGCTTCTGGATGTTCAGAACTGAAATACAAAGCAGGTTAGAATTTGTATGATGAATACATGTACAACTGAATCACAAAATCTTTCCCGTCAAAGAAAAAGTTACAAAATTTCCATGGCATATCTTAGCTAAGAGTGATGTAAAGACAATACATGCATCAGTATTAACACATGGTGTGCATTTGGAACACCAGCCAGACAAATAAAGCATGTACAATTTTAAAAAAATCAACAAAACAAAGAAAGGAAATTAGATGAAGAATCTTCTTACGAGACGGTCCCCACGAAGTGATTGAACATATCAAGTATTAGATCATCACATTCAAGGTCAAGCATCACCACGCAGGACCGGACCTTTGCCACTGTATCAAGAATTGAAGCCCTTCTTTCAAAGTACGGGCTATCTATCTTATCCAGATGCCGGAAGGACTCAACAATTATAGAGAACACGTCCTGAAACCAAGTAGAAACATGTCAGGAAAAAACAATCAGAAAATCATTTTAGTGAGAGCCTCAGAGAACTAACTATACCTTCATTGCGTCGTCATCATATGGTGCGTCAGGTGCAGTGATTCTTGTGATCTCAGAGATACATGATCCCACAGCAAGCTTGACGTTCGGATCCTTGTGGAACAGCAGCTCTTTCTTGACCAGAGCTTCAGTTGCTGGTCGAACAGCATCTGATGTGCTTCCAGGAGGTGACTGATCCACCTTAAGTAAACATTCCTCGACTTCCTGCATGAACAAACAAACAACTTAATGCATTGGTTCAGAATCCAACTTTCCCCTCAAAAGCAAGCAGCTAGCATGATTGGACTATAAATGAATAAATCAATCCAAGTAATCCAAGAAGAAAATAAATGTAGTATCCCAGAAGAGAACCCCTAACAGAAAGAAAATCAACACAGCCTAGACAAAAATGACAGCTGGAACTTGTCATTATTTGTTTCAGCATTTATGCCACTGCTGAAAACAAATCATCCCTAGGAAAGTACAGTTGGTAACTCTTCCTGACAATGCTATGCAACAGACAAAACAGGACACAGAAAATACTCCTATTTCCCTAGGAACAGATGATTGGTAAGCTTCGGAGCAGCAGAGAACAAATAAACCTAAAGCTAAATAACACACCTGTTAGCAATAGATCCATATTAAACAGCCGAAGAAAAACATGCAAAGCGAAATCCTAATAGAAGGAATCAATGAAACAAGCATGGGCTAGACATTCCAGATGGCCTGATTACTCGAATACTAAACCTTATATAAAATCATTGACTACTCTAAATCATTCAAGGAACCTACATCTGGATAACCCAGCATGTGCAAGACTCTACAAACGCTTCCTGCTAATGATAGAACAAAACAGTGGGCGAAATTCAGAGCATCCGAAACAGAAACAAGCCTAAACCTAGATTCCTATCTAAGTGTCAATCCATCCCGCAGTCCATTCAATCATGGCAAAACAAGTCTCCAAACGATTCGACCGCCACTGATACGATGTAAACAGAACCGAAAACACGCGGGAAAAGGACACATATCCCAAAAGGGTAAACCCTAACAGATACAGAATCAATAAAAGGATAAGAACAAGTGGTGGGCGAGGAGAAGTCTCACAGCGAGGAGCTTGAGCAGTTCCTCCGTGGTGTCGGGCGGTGTCTTGAGGCGTTCCCCGACCTCCCTGAGCCGGTCCTCCAGTTGCTGCACATCCTGGTTCACGTTAAAATATTTCCCATCAAAGAAACGGTTATAAAATTTCAATAAAATCTCCATGGCATAACTTAGCTAAGAGTGATGTAAAGACAATATATGCATCATTATTAACAACACATGGTGTGCATTTGGACCACCAGCCAGACAAATAAAGCATGTACAAATTAAAAGATCAACAAAACAAAGAAAGGAAATTAGATGAAGAGTGTTCTTACGAGATGGTCCCCACGAAGTGATTGAACATATCAAGTATTAAATCATCACATTCAAGGTCAAGCATCACCACACAGGACCGGACCTTTGCCACTGTATCAAGAATTGAAGCCCTTCTTTCAAAGTAGGGGCTATCTATCTTATCCAGATGCCGGAAGGACTCAACAATTATAGAGAACACGTCCTGAAACCAAGTAGAAACATGTCAGGAAAAAAATCAGAAAATCATTTTAGTGAGAGCCTCAGAGAACTAACTATACCTTCATTGCGTCGTCATCATATGGTGCGTCAGGTGCAGTGATTCTTGTGATCTCAGAGATACATGATCCCACAGCAAGCTTGACGTTTGGATCCTTGTGGAACAGCAGCTCTTTCTTGACCAGAGCTTCAGTTGCTGGTCGAACAGCATCTGATGTGCTTCCAGGAGGTGACTGATCCACCTTAAGTAAACATTCCTCGACTTCCTGCATGAACAAACAAACAACTTAATGCATTGGTTCAGAATCCAACTTTCCCCTCAAAAGCAAGCAGCTAGCATGATTGGACTATAAATGAATAAATCAATCCAAGTAATCCAAGAAGAAAATAAATGTAGTATCCCAGAAGAGAACCCCTAACAGAAAGAAAATCAACACAGCCTAGACAAAAATGACAGCTGGAACTTGTCATTATTTGTTTCAGCATTTATGCCACTGCTGAAAACAAATCATCCCTAGGAAAGTACAGTTGGTAACTCTTCCTGACAATGCTATGCAACAGACAAAACAGGACACAGAAAATACTCCTATTTCCCTAGGAACAGATGATTGGTAAGCTTCGGAGCAGCAGAGAACAAATAAACCTAAAGCTAAATAACACACCTGTTAGCAATAGATCCATATTAAACAGCCGAAGAAAAACATGCAAAGCGAAATCCTAATAGAAGGAATCAATGAAACAAGCATGGGCTAGACATTCCAGATGGCCTGATTACTCGAATACTAAACCTTATATAAAATCATTGACTACTCTAAATCATTCAAGGAACCTACATCTGGATAACCCAGCATGTGCAAGACTCTACAAACGCTTCCTGCTAATGATAGAACAAAACAGTGGGCGAAATTCAGAGCATCCGAAACAGAAACAAGCCTAAACCTAGATTCCTATCTAAGTGTCAATCCATCCCGCAGTCCATTCAATCATGGCAAAACAAGTCTCCAAACGATTCGACCGCCACTGATACGATGTAAACAGAACCGAAAACACGCGGGAAAAGGACACATATCCCAAAAGGGTAAACCCTAACAGATACAGAATCAATAAAAGGATAAGAACAAGTGGTGGGCGAGGAGAAGTCTCACAGCGAGGAGCTTGAGCAGTTCCTCCGTGGTGTCGGGCGGTGTCTTGAGGCGTTCCCCGACCTCCCTGAGCCGGTCCTCCAGTTGCTGCACATCCTGGTTCACGTCGGCGGCCCCGTCGTCCGCCATTTCCCAGACGAAATCGGGCGTCTGCACGCCCGGATCGAAATCCCACCACACGAGATCTGCGGCCGCTAGGGTTTCCCCTCGCCGCCCCGGGCCGCGCGCGCGGAGGAGCTGGATGAGGAAGGGGTTTAGCGGTGGAGCGGTGGTGTGTGACGAGGGATTCGGCAGCTGTATTCCCTCCCAC